>BCHZ01000005.1:591222-827253 GCA_001599795.1 Exophiala calicioides | reverse complement strand
CGACCCGTGCGCGGGTCCCAGAGCCTGACGGTGCGGTCGTCGGACCCCGAGGCCAACAGCGAGCCGTCGTGCGAGAAGGCCACCGCGCTCACCCAACTAGTGTGTCCCTCTAGCTTCTGTAGCTCCGGGCCCCATGTGATAGGAGTGATCGGGTACTTTCGTAACCATGCCGGGACCTGGCTACAGATCTCCCTCACTAGACTGCTCTGCGGTGCAAAAACCGTCGCCGACGAATAAAGCTGAAGTGGTGCTAGGTCGACGATATATCGACAAGTAAGGATAAATCGTCGCGCGTCTTCAAGAAAGGCTCCTAAATGAGTCGAGTCTTGTGCCTATCCCATGTATATAAGAGCTGAACCCTACTCCGAAATTTCTACTAGAGCGTAACTTACCGACATAAGTGACCGTAATACGCCCACGTATTCAATGACTTCAGTGATCCTATTTATAAGGCTTAAAGCTTCAAGCCAGTGTAGGAAGTGTTTCCGCAAAAAGACGTGCACTTCGTCTTCATCTTGAATCCGGACCTTACTTTGTTGGGCATGGTGGACCCAGTATCGGCATGCATACTGAAATGCGGCTAGTAGGCGTTCATTAATCATGGTCTGGTTAACCTCTCGCCGTGGATGACCTAGATAGCTAAGGTCACATAAGTTCTCTCGCAGGCCGCCGGACTCTGACAGTATTTGTAGACATTTTGTTAACAGTAATCGGTGCGTGGCCGGGCCGTCCACTCTAAAAGGTTCGTGTCGAGGTTTATTGCTCAATAGGAACTCTCTAAAGGAAAGATAAAGAGTCCTAATTAGTGTTTCAAGATCATTAGGAACTCGCAGAACAGAGTATAATGGGTTTAGGCGGAGCTTCAACGTGCCTAGAGATATTTATAGAAGGGCAGCAAGGGACTTCCTAGAAAGAGGTTCAGCAAGGGTGACAATGGAGCCAATCATCATCCGGAACTCTTAGTATAGTTTTTCAGTGTCACGTGAGCTGCTGAACTTCGCAGAGAGTTGCGTAAGTACAGGTAGATACGTCTATTCTATCTACTCTAACTGGCCCGTCCCGTGAAATTTCAAGATCGTCTTAAGTTATTCCTTAGGATCGTAGTCAATGTCACTCACGAAACGATACACGGTGGCGGCAACGATAAACAATGGGATAGCCATGTCGACCAGAGCTTCAAGAACTGCCTCACCTGGCTAGTCATGATCGAGTGGCGTCCCGGAAGGCGGGTCCGCGTTGTAATTCTCCCGAAACTTCGAAAACTCGTCTTTCAGAAAAGTTAAGATGTCGTGCTGAATTGTCGTTCGGGGCACCGCATCATAGAGAACGATATCCTGATAAGCGTCCACCGACATATCCTGATAGGCGTCCACCGACATGTTCTTGAATCTTAGTCGAATAGGCAGCTCGGGTCGACTCGTCAAAAAGAGCCTTAGACGAATAGTCGTAATCCGAGGTATTCGAGACCATAAGTCGAGGATGGTCTTAATGTCTCCTTCTTTCTCACATTCGTCTAGAGCATTAACCACTAAGACCAGAATAGGAGAACCACGGAGAGCGACACCCACTTTGCGTAACGGCTGATACAGCAACTTGTCGAATTGTTCACCTAGTGCCTTGTCGAAAATGAGTGGATCGGAAGTAATCACGTCGGCGATAAGATCATCCAACCCGGGTACCTTCAACACGAGTTGGCGGGTAATGGTGGAAAAGAATCGTGAAGCGGAGCCCCGGTCGCCTTCACCTCGTTTAAAGAAAAAGCTCGCCCCGAGGTCGACGACCCCAAGGTGACTTTGACTGGCTAACCACTGTGCGATGGTCCGAGAGATAGTCGACTTACCCGTGCCCGCCATGCCATTGAGCCAGAAGATGCCCTTACCGTCTGGCTGTCGCGCCCATTCCTGGAGTTGACCGAGTAGGTCAACGCGAGTAGCAGGATGACAGGTAATGTGATCATCACCGTAGGAATTGAACATTGCTCCTTTGGCATAGGGTAACTTATCTAGGTTAATCTTGATTTCAAGTCGATCTAGCGATTCTTAAAGCTTATGAGATTTTTTAAGCTCTTCGAGCACCCTCTGAAGATCTTGCTTCAACTTTCTAGTGCGCTCCCGATCTTGAGCACTCAGGGTGCGGTCGCAATTACTCGCCTCGATTTCGACACTCACTCCGAGCTTATTGCATGTATCTTCAAAGTTATGGACATCGCTGTCTTTCTAAAACGCTCTAAATGCGCGCTTAACCGTTATAGGCTGGTATATCTAGATGGCTTAAGCTAGGAACTAGAGAATGCGCGCATAGAGTGCTATCACGAAAGTCTCAAGGTTAGTTCGTGTTAGCGTCGTAGGCAGTCTATATAAGAAGTCTATATACGCCTTTAGTCGGTTTATCATGTACAGTGCGGTTTCGCAACCGACGAGCAGCGAAGCCATTTAGTTCGCCTTAGACACGGCGGCCTATTAATTTAAGCATAAGACATCTAGGCTTCCTTAGACGAGTCTTACCTCGAGCAGCATGCGAATGCCGGCCCATAGTAAGCCGATATACACTAGGTCTAAATTAGCGGCGATATCACCTACATCTTTAAATCGGTTTAGCCAGCTGACCACCGTATCGGCCACCTCTTTTACAACGACTTCTCGCCCGGCGAATGTAAACCTCCACCTCTTCGTAAGGCAGTACCGTTATTTCTCCTTAGCCGCAGCTAAGGACTACTTTAGCACTAAGTCGATATCGCTCGAAGTCGGAAGAACATACTCTCGAAGGGTGGCTCGATCGCGGTCGGAGAGTCGTCTGAGCGCATTATTTAAGATGTTGAGGCTGGAGGGATTGGAAGTCGTCTGCTGCGATGAGGAGGAGGTAGCGCTGGCGTTTAGCGAGTTAGCGGCAACCAGTCTAGCTGATGGTGGGCTCGACGATGCGAAAATCTATGTTGATGGTGAACCTAGTGACTGCTGGGTTAAGACTGACGCTGGATTTAGTGACGAGGCCCGGCTTCTGGGCCTGAGGCGTTGACGTAGTCGCTCTCCCACACTAAGCTTTACGGGCGGAATAGGGGCCCCGCTCATGTTAGACGATGTTTAATGGGTATCCTATAATAGATTCACCATGAGAATTGTTCGTTTCAAGTTCGAAAGGATTACAATGCTTGCATTCGTAAAGGAGAAATCGTCGAAGGGGGATTATCCCGGTAGAAGCCTCGTGGGCTACTTGTATGAGCTACACTGGTGCTCAATGCCAGGTAAAGTAGCGTGGCGTGCCCAGGCCCTGCGCCTGCTGCAGGAGTATCGTTGGTAGCTAGGCAAAAGACACAGTTCAGGATGATGGATGATCATTAGCGAGAGAATTTTCGGAGGTACAACATAAAAGCCCAGCGGAGGGCTACACTGAGCAATCTCCTGTCTTAATCATTTAGATGGACGAGGATACTGATAATGAAGAGGCTTCTGGTTGTGGCTGTGGCCTTTGGTTGTGGCTGTGGCCTTTGGTTGTGGCTGTGGCCTTTGGTTGTGGCTGTGGCCTTGGTTGTGGTTGTGGCTGTGGTTTCTGGCTCTTAGAACATTCGAGAAACTATCCGACCTTTTAGGTCTGATTGGACCGATTAATATGGGAAACATTTACAGAACGATGTACTTTGCATTAGTACCTAGATAGTATTTACAGCAGATGGCGCCGAATCTTGCGGCCTCACAACATGAACTGATTCGAGACATGATCGTCGACGGTTCATCCTACCGCGAAATTGCGGGCGCTGCTACGTGCAGCCGTGGCGCGGTTAAAGCGATAAGTGCAAACCTTCGGCGATTTGGTAGCACAACCGCGCCCCTAAATCGCCGTGGACGCCACCGATCCATTACTCCTCCAATGCTCGATGCCCTCCGTCAACATCTCCTTAAGAAGCCTGATTAATACCTTGAAGAGATGGAAGTGTTCTTATGGGACGAGTTTAAAGTTCGCGTCCTAAAGTCAACGATCAGCAGGACATTACGGTCTGCAGGCTGGTCCAAAAAGACTGCGCGTCGAGTAGCCAAAGAGCAGAATGCAGATCTACGGGACTTTTATTGGTATAATCTATCCTCCTTTCGTTCTTATCACCTCGTATATGTTAATGAATCCGGCTGCGATAAAAGAGTTGGATTCAGACGGACGGGATGGTCTCCTCTTGGTGTCAGCCCCGTGCAGGTTACCCAATTCCATCGTGGACAGCGATATCAGGTCCTACCTGTATATTCCCAGGGCGGTACCCTGCTCGCGCGCGTTTTTCATGGTGCTACCGACGGTGTAGTGTTTAAGGACTTTATCCAATAGCTCCTCTTACATTGTGGTAGATGGCCTGATCCTAATTCCGTGCTAGTTAAGGACAACGCATCATTCCATCATACTAAACGGATCGAATAAATGTATGATGCTGCCGGAGTAAAACTTGTGTATCTACCCCCCTACTCACTAGACCTAAATCCTATTGAAGAATTCTTCGCCGAGTTAAAGCAATTCATCAAGAAGCAGTGGAGTACTTATGCGGTAAATCTAGATTTAGAATTTAGTGCATTTCTCGAATGGTGTGTAGATACGGTGGGAGGGAAAGAGGGGAGTTCTAAAGGCTACTTAAGACATATAGGATTAACAGTTAAGGAACTAGAGGGAAGATAGAATTAGATGGGACTGGACAGAGATAATGGCCATTAATTTAAATCCAGTTAAGTCACTAATTATACAACAATCTACGATATATCCCAACAAAAAACCTAGCCTAGTCGATCCCCACCAGTTAACCCTATCTCGAACGCCGTCCCTTTTATAACGCTTGCTCCAATTTAGGATATCGTGAACGAAGTGCTTAGCGGGGCCCCTTTTCACCCTTTGCATGCGGAAGAATTCGGGGTCCTGATGCTTATGAACTTATTTAAGGCTGAGGCCTTCCGTCATTACCGCATCATAAGCTTTTCGGTACTCATCTTTAAGTGTTGTATCCTCGACCTGTAACTGCTGCCATTCAGTATACCTCCTTAACGCAACATCGCGGAGGCCAGGGATGTCCAGACACCCGGCTACTGTTACATTAATCACTCCGGCCTGTGAAGCCGGTAGCGATGTCTGATGGGGTGGACCAGGCAAAACGTTAGTAATGCTGATTGGAGGCATGTTGGAAGGAGACATCGCCGTGCGTCCTATCTTTCGGTCATGTCTTTGCTGCTATTCAGCGTATAATTGTTCCCGCACGTCGTCAGGGACGTCATCATGAGTTTATAGAACGCCGCCCTTTTCGACATACCTAACTAGGTTTCTGAGGTGATGAGTTTTCAGCGTATAATGCCTCTTTCCTTCTAAATCAATCTAGCAGTAAGAACCTAGATTGCATGGTGGACCCGGACAGCGCATAAGGTTATACACTTCTCGCCAAGCCGAGCGCTGTCCGGAGGTTTACTGTTCAGCATTAAGCTGCGATTCCCGTTCAGCAAGCATTCGCTGAGTGATCGATACTGGGCCCCTTTTATCCCACTTTTTCAAAGAGCCACTAGCCGGCTGCGGACCGGTTTCCACATAATTGAACGAGATATCTATCCTCAGTTCCTTTCCTTTCTGAAAGTATTGTTCCTAGGCGACGAGTTGTTATTCAATAATGGCCTAATCAATTTCAGTCTGATCGAACCGCTTAGTAAGGTCCCTCTAGGAACGCTCGGTGACCGAGACTATCACGTTAGTTTCGTTAGAGCGCACGCTTCGGTTTTAGATATCTTCTTCCGCAGAAGCTGTCCAGCCCGAAATTCAAGAAGCGCTCCCAGTAGCACGCTAGTGCCAGCACCAGGTCCGGCTTAGTATCCTTAGATATAATTTTATCGTTTACCTTCACCTTCCACTCGATCGAGTAGTGAAGGCAAGTCGGGGGATGTTCATTATATGTCTTGTCTAGATCCCACTCCACCTCCTATATGAACTTTAACTTGTCCCGACATGACGGATGCCGTCCGCGGAACGCGGATCCTCGAGGTGTCTCGCCCGATACCACACTCGGCGTCGCGTTAGACTCGACTATTGTAGGAAGGGGGGTCGTATTTGCTCCGAAGGGTGTGCCGGTATGCTGCACTTACGAGGACTTATGCAATCCGGTTTCGTCCACAATTTCGAAGTTAAAGATATCTCGCAAATCGTAGTCCGCATTTATGGTGTCGAGTGCCGGCTGGGGCGGAGAGGAGGGTTGATCTCGCGGATGTCTGAAGTTGGTGGTCTCGGACTGCGTAGACTGCGTCTGGTAGGGCGAACGCCTCGACGGAATGCTCACGCTATAGGCTCTCGCATGTCTTCTGGCACAATATTGTATTATTCTGAGTTTCGACCAGCACGATATCCATTGCATTTGAGTCGCTCTAAATGAGGCCTTCAGTTACTAACTCGAAGACGTATCCGGCGCATCAGGTCAGGTGTTCTCTGATCTCATTTCCTCCCTGCGCGTGGTCCGTACCCAGAACATCATAATAAGCGACCATATCCCTTAATGCCAGCACAACATTATTCGAAAGGACAGGACTCGGCCGCGATGAAGATATAATAGTCGTTGTAAGATCTCCAACTCAACGCGTCGACGAGCATTGTATTTATGTGCCGGCTATCCCATTTATAGGTATCTTGACGCGAAGGAGCATAGTAAAGGACCGAATATGACCCCCATCCAGTGTTCTCGATGCTAAGGGGCATGTTAGAGTCGTAGGTCTTATTGCAATGCGCGACTGGGATAAGAGCTTCGATATCGGGATAATGCGGAGTGTATAAATCTTGAGTATCAATGATGAGTCGGAGAGTAAGAATGATAGTTTTCATAAGGCCTTCTATCAGCCTTGAGCAGATCGATCACGAAAGCGCGGCTGAAAGCTTTGATCACCCCACCTGCCCAGGGCGCGGATCAGCCGGCCAGTCATGTGGTGGCCTCAAGCAAAGTTTCACGATATCATCGGCAAATCCCACACCACGCCGACATGGCTATATTGAGTCGTGTGGCTCAACTTTAACTTCACGACACATCCAGCCTGTGGTTGGAGCATTCCGAAGCAGAGGCAGACTAACGCAGCTGAGGCTTTTATAAAGTGTTTCCTATCTCGAAGTTGCCCGTTCCGTAACGGCATTATCGTCCGTCCGCAGAACGCGCTCGAGACCTGCCACGGAGATGGTGAAACCCCTTATAACGATCGCTGGGCTTCACGGTTAAGTGACGGTCTCTACTCTATAAGGCGGCCCTGGGTGAAAAATACGACCATCTTGGATGTTATCATCCTGGTGCCGCTGTAAGGCGTGGCATATTTGAGGGTGTCATGGCTGAATTCCTTGCCGCTATTAAGTCTCCCACCTTTTGCCGAGGTGCTCCATGGACACCATAGGTTCTAGCGGAAAAGTAGTTACGGGATAAAAATGTCGTATTTACAATACGAGACTAAATTGGGCTCATCGATGATTCGTCATCGCGGCGTGAGCGACTTTACCATATATGGAAAAGTGTCATGCATAAATCTTGGCGTCCGATTTGGGAATGTGCGTGTTGCATGTCAGTGAGTAGGCCAATTCTGAGATCCACTGTAGCCGGACACGAGATGGCTCCAATCGTTCCGCAACATCCACCTCGGCTAGAATGCAGAACGCAGATGATCGCGGGGTACTCTGTCAACCCCGGAGTGTCTCTCCTTCCCCAAGAGGCTGGTCGTACATGGTTCTGTGTGTCGTACTGGCCTTGTTTCAAAAAGAGTCGCCCGAGACCGCGTACAGACAGGATACATCATTAATCAATCAAGATACATCGCAGATCCGACGGCTCAAAGATCACAATTCATTCATCTCAGCTTCGACCATATCGTACATGTGAAGACATCAAGATCAACTCGCAGCAGCATGATTCAAAAGAGCGTGATGGATACTCAGCTGGCCTGGATCGGGCTGGGCAATATGGGAAAAGTCAGTATGACGCCGGCACCGCGCGCGACTCCCACACTAAAAATGACCTCAGGGCATGTGCAAGAATGTCGCACGATTGGGCAAGTTGACCAAGCCCATAATTATCTACGACATTTCAGCAGACCGCTTGAAGGAGGTGCACGGCGAGATAGAAGGGTCGGTGCCAGCTACGTCCGTCAGCGAGGCCGCAGCTAGTGCCCAGACCATCTTCTACAGCGTCCCCGACGACCGCGCCTCTCTCGCCGTGCTGAACGAGATCATTTCGACCGGAGTCCAAGGGAAACTCATCGTCGACTGCAGCACCATCCACCCGGACAGCACCAATGAGGAAGCCCGGCTGGTACAAGCCCACGGCGGCAGCTTCGTCGCCTGCCCGGTCTTCGGAGCGGCCGCCATGGCGGACAACGGCCAGCTGATCTGTATCCTGGCCGGCGCGTCCAAGGCGGTCGAACAGGTGAAACCATTCTGCGTTGGCGTCATGGGCAAAGCCATCATCGACCTGACCGGCGAGGAGCCGGGCCAGGCAACGCGTCTCAAGCTGATTGGCAACTCATTCGTTCTGAACATGGTCGAGGCCCTGTCCGAGGGCCATGTGACGGCCGAGAAATCGGGTCTGGGCTGCCACAATCTTCACAAATTCATCGAAATCATGTTCCCGGGTCCATACACAGCCTACTCGGACCGCATGCTCAGTGGAGACTATTACAAGCGCACCCGTCCGCTGTTCTCGGTCGACTTGGCAAGGAAGGACGCCCGCCACGCCCAGAACATTGCACAGCAGGCGGGAACATGCATGCGAAACGTCGAGTTGGCGGATTCGTATCTGAAGGTGGTCCAGGAGCAGAAAGGCTCGGTGGGAGAGTTGGCCGCGCTTTATGGCGCCAAAAGACTGGAGGCGGGATTGCCATTCGAAAACTAGTTAGGCCTTCGCTGTATGTATGGTCTATTATGGTGCATATATTGTAACTAGTGGGGAAGACCGGTGTTTCCAACGCACACTCTTGAATGTATACTGTAGTGACCTGATAGTTCTGATGCTCACTTATCAGGCTCCTCCCTTGCCCTCTCGGGGCTCATGGATTTGCATGAGTCTCACATAAATCACTGTACTTACTCGTTTAACATTGTTGTTTCTGATCCGCAGAGAGCCCCCTGAGAAGGCCTGTTTGTGCTGGTGGAAGCTGCCCCTGGGAAGTTCTAAGCTCTTAACATTCACTATTTTCTTAGTCGAGAACCAAGCGATTCCCCTCGCGGGATTCCTTCGGCAAGCAGATGTGCGAATGATTGACCGAAAGGGGAGGGATCGGTGTACGAGTACGAACTGCCTATCATGCAAGAATACCTCCTCTCGGTCAATTGCAGGCAGGATCCATAAAAGGGTGGGGGCACTCCTTCTTCCTCCTCGACCCCCGTACCAGTGTCCCGCAGTGCCTGTACCGCTCTAACCTCCCGTTCCGCTCCGTACCACATAGCTTTACTCGGAGTGTACGCCTCCGGTTCTCGAACTACGACCACTACCAGTAGTATCAACTAAGTTTCAGTTCTCTGCCTAACTTTAGACACGTAGCAAGGTAAAAGTTACAGAGAAAACCCCTCGGGGCCGACTCCCAGAACCATCAGAACACTCCAGATTCTCATCACCAGATTCCTGCTCACCAAGAGAACCATGTTGGTATGTCTTAAAAGCTCTGGATCGCTTACGCAATGCTGGTTCTAATGTCCAAGGGCAGACTCTCACCTCAGTCACGGCGACGACAAGTCCGGTCATGCATCTCGCCCGGATCACCGTATGGGGAGAATCGCCAAAGTATCTCCAGGTTACAGCTCCTCAATCTCCTACACTTGAGTCGGACAAGATCCAGATCTTTGTGAAAGGAGCAGGAGTTCACAAACTCGTCCAGCTTCGGGCCTCAGGCAAGCACTATTCTGCCAGAAGCTTGCCTCACGTGCCAGGTGTGGACGGCGTGGGTGTGACGGCCGACGGGGACCATGTTTACTTTTTCACCTTCGGCGAACCGTTGGGGTCGTATGCAGAAGTGGTTACCATCTCGAAAAAAAGCGTCTTCACGCTGCCCGCGGGTGCAGATCAATTGCAAATAGCAGCATTCGTCAATCCGGCCATGTCGTCTTGGATGGCCCTCAAACGACGGGTGATAACATTGCCTCGTAACTTCTCAGTCCTCATTCTCGGCGCCACTTCCCTGTCCGGTTCCTTGTCGATACCTATTGCTCGTTGGCTCGGTGCTGGAAAGGTCCTAGGCTGCGCAAGAGATATCGAGAAACTGGGCAGGCTGGGTCTTGACGAGATTATACCCTTGCGAGACCCAGTGACCGAGACGGACTTTTCATCCTTGGGCCACGTCGACATTGTCCTCGACTATGTTTACGGTTCACCGGCTGCTCACCTACTGAAATCTCTCAAAACATCTCAATTGGTGCAATATATCCAAATCGGTGACCTTGCGTCACCCAACATGACGCTCCATTCCAAAGCAATTCGATCTTCCAAGATCATGATGGTCGGCTCCGGTGTGGGAAGTTGGAGTGTTGACGAGCTGCGGGAGGAAATCCCCGAATTACTGAGGGTTATGACGACCTTTGCACCCCACGGCCTGAATGTGGTGCCACTCAGCCAGATAGAGACGGCTTGGGATTCCAAGGCTGGAGAAAGAACAGTCTTTGTTCCTTAGAAGGACGCATCATGATGTCTAGGCGTCTCTGCCCACTGATTCTCTTGCTTAGAATTCTTCCATCTAGAAATTCATCCACTTTTCAAACCAAAACAATTGTTTGTGATAGAGTGTTCATCTACCAACGATGTCTAAAGCACAGATGTGTCTAAGGTGGGATTGGGGGTCAAACTAAGTCTGACTAATCCCTCCCGCTCAAATCGCCCCAACTACCAAGAGACTGGTTCGTTTGGGGTCGGCCAGTTCAAAGTCGCTTACATGGTGGGGACGGCGTTCTGCGAGCGGGAATTAAACACCGTGATTGAACCTTAGACAGAGTGGTCCAGCTGGAGAATCGAGGGATTCGATCATCATGGAGTAAGCAGGGCGGATGTTGCGGAACAAGAACGCCACCAGCCCACCGGCGCCACCAGGCGGTGCGTCCTTGGCATTGTTGTCAGAACGACTCCAGAAGCAGAAAGGGAATGGGTTCGACGCTTTGATCCAGGATGGCAGGCTCACAGAAAACGTCTGCAGTCATACTTTGTTCGACAGCCATTTCGAGACACAACAATGCCTCGCGGGATCATCTTGCCCAATGGCAGCTCGATTGTCCACGGCGCAGGCTCGAATGTCAAAAA
Organism: Exophiala calicioides; assembly: GCA_001599795.1. Taxonomy (NCBI): domain Eukaryota; kingdom Fungi; phylum Ascomycota; class Eurotiomycetes; order Chaetothyriales; family Herpotrichiellaceae; genus Exophiala; species Exophiala calicioides. The sequence goes on along the minus strand of BCHZ01000005.1, from coordinate 816,005 downwards.
GCCCTTTGACGATATGCCCTGGCTGGAAATGCACGAATTAGACCCTGGTGCGTCGGGCGTGGATGTGCTGGATACAATCAAAGAAGGATCCAACAACACCAACAGTAACACGACAAATTCATTGGCCAAAGCGTTCCATGGCCAACTTGGATTTATCCCCTTCACCACCGCTGTTCGACTCCCGCGCCACGTTCACATTGGTGCATCCGACTCGGGCGACGACCGGAGGCTGGTGACGGAACGGATTCTTGTCTTGAATGGGGTCGCACTGGTGCAGCTGAATGGAGAAGTCTTCGTGATTCCCCCGGGCTCGTTGGTCACCATTGCTCCAGGCGTGCCCCATACGTGGACTGCCTGTCCTGCTGGAGTTCGGCTGCCGGACGGAGAGGTCTCTCAGGGCCAGTTTTTGATGGTTTACGAGTACGAGCGGCCAACCGGCTTCTTCCCTACCGACAGCCTCCAGACATTGGGAAGTGCGAATGACTATGTCGAGTACCGGGGGAGTCTCGATTCTATTCGATTTCCTGCGTTGACGGCCGAGCAGATATTAAAGGGTTGTAAATTGGCTTGGGGGAACAAGGTATTAAGTTTCTGAGACCTGAGATAGTTGCAAGGCAGGAAAAACAATCTTGGAGGGTCTCCTGGTGCGTTTGCTATGTACACTTGTCAACAACATTGCAAATGGCCGGACGATCACGAGCGCTGATTCCCTTCAGGGTTCGGCGTAGAAATTGCCGCTTTGCGCAAATCCATTGTTGTTCGAAAACCAGTTCCAGGTTCCATCACCACTGAGCCAGTCATCAAGCACGGTTTCGGCTTCTTGTGAGGTTTGATTCGAGGCTGCCGTGGAATCGTCAGGGACCTGAGCTGTCGCAAGGCCTTCGCGGCGAGCTTTACTCAAGATTTCGACTTGCTTGAGCTTGCGTTGTTCCAGGCCTTGGACCAAAATTTGGGCTGTTTGGAGCACCTCGTAGACGAGGTGAGCAGGGAATGTATTGTAGACGAGGCCTAGGACCGTCATGGCCTCCTCAATCATCGACAAGCTCTCGTCTGTGTCAATTGCCAAGAGAACCATCAGCGACTGGAAGGGAGTTGACAACATGTTCCACCACGGCTGCCGTAGGACCAGAAGCTTTCGAGTAGCTGATAGTCCGACTTTTAGTATCGCAAGCAATACTTTCCCCTCGTCCGCCGCTATCCTGTCCTGATACGGATGTATTTGCTTCCGAAATAAATATATCGCCAAGTCAGTTTTGAGCAGAGTCAAGACCAAGGACTCGTTTGGCAAATCCTGAATCCCAGAAAGGAGCTGCCGACGTTCTTTTGAAGATAGGGTCGACTCTATCTGTAACATAACAGCATTGAGTCTCGATATGTTTGTCGTGTATGGCTCTGTTGGCTCGACAGCATCTTGTAGAATAACCCTCGAGCGACCATACTCTGCTGAGATGAGCGAGTTCAGAAAGACCGCACATCCGAATAAATCTGCCCTTGACGTAATGCATTCTGGCTCGGTATTGGCGGGTGTTATCGCCTCGACATCGACCTGTTGTAGGTCTATGTGGAGACCCATTCCCTCAGCGACGTGCATTGTAGAGCACGACGAATACCACGACAAATGTGGGCGTGTCGTCAAACGTAGGTACAAGGTACGAAGTATCCAGCCAGCTGTCTGACTCAACGAGAGCTTGCCAGGTGCGTGGGCGCATCCGATGTCGAGGATTTGCCTAGCATGTTCCACCAGCGCGCTCTCCGCGGACAAGGGGCTATTAGAAAAGAAAGACCCCAAGGCAACAACGCCTGAGATGATTACTTCGATGTCACCCAGGCTCTCTGTTGCTGATGTCCAATATTGAGCACACTGCTCGAGGAATTTCGTTTGGTCGACGAAGTGGTAGACGGGATCGACCACTTCGAAGAAAATTTGGCTGTAAAACGACAACTCCTGGAAGATGAGTAATCGACATACAGCAGGCGCCACGGTTGCTCTGGGCTCGGGTCGAGTATTCACGTTCCAGCCGTAGGAATGGAATCGAATGCTCTTGGTCAAGTTCATCGTTTTACCGATTCGACGCGGGAGCAGGATACTGCTGTGCGCATTGGAGAATCGGCCTTTCACGGGGTCGACCATAGACCTAAACCTCGGTAATCTCGTCGCATCCGGCTCAAGGTCCTTTTTCCCTGCTTCTGGCTCTGAATCGTGCATTGGAGGGTTCGCTTCTTGCGGTACCCGACTCTGCTCCCCCGCGGGTTGCCTGCTGTCGTCCTCCGCGGCTTTGGCGCCAGGATAGCTATTCTGGGCATGGTCGAAGTTGGGCGCTTGATCGCAAAGCTGTGCCTCAGGAAGGCCTCCCTCATATTCGCATCGATATGAGTAGCCGATACATTGCGAGCAAGGGAATAACCCATTGCATTTCCGCCTCCTTCGTCGACAAGACTCGCAAGCTTGCCGTGCTCGAACACGGTGTTTGATCTCTTCGTCGCCATTGTCGTAGCCTCGCTTTTGGGGAACCGAAGACGAATTGGGCTGCGTCTCAGGCATGTCCGTCTCAGGCATTTCGTCTCAAGCAGCTGCAGCCTGAGAAAGAGCGCTGCATGGGGAGGAGGGTGGTATCTGAGGTAGCGAGTGGCACATACCAGGAAAGACATTGCTAAATCCGTAATTAGGTAGATTGGGTTGGTGGGGTAAGCGCCAAGGCTCGGCGCCCTCGGCTACTTAGGTACTTAAGTACCCAGTAAGTATTTCGGCCTTACGTGGCCCTAAAGTAAGTACTCAGTCCTTAAGTAGAGGAGTCCTCATTTCAAGTACTCGATACTAAGCACAAGTACGTCTCACCACCATCTACGATTGCGGGTTAGGTTAAGTCGAAATGCGTCCATTTGTATGGACCTTGCTCAGGCACTGGAAATGACCTATTGTGACATGGTATCGGCTCTCTTCCCTACTAATCGAAGATAACTTTGTTGCGGATCGCGCCGATTTTCTCAATTTCCACTTCAATCACATCTCCGTCCTTAAGGAATTGGGGCGGTTGCATCCATAAACCAACTCCAGACGGTGTTCCGGTCAAAATACAGGTTCCGGCTCTCAGTGTCGTCCCTCGACTCAGATGAGCGATGATTTTTCGAACCGAATTAATCATGTCCGAGGTCGACGTCTCCTGTCGAAGCTCGCCATTAACCTTGGTGGTGTAATGCAGTGCTTGGGGATCGGGTATCAAGGCTGTCGAGACGATGCACGGCCCAATCGGGGAGAAATCATCGAATGACTTCGCATAGCTGTACTGACCACCAGATACTGTGGCTGGGACCTGATAGTCTCGTGCTGAAAAATCATTACCGGCAGCGTACCCTAGGACAAAATCCAAGGCTTCTTCAGCGGCGATATCTTTGCCATCACGGCCGATTACCACTACCAACTCCCCTTCGTAGTCGAGCTGTTGCTGAACCTCAGGATGCACGTGGACATCGTCATAGGGACCTGCAAGTGCGTCTGACGGCTTGGTGAATACTACAGGATGCTTTGGTATGCTCATCTATATCTTGTGTCAGCCGACAGTAGCTTCCAATAGCGATGCGGTGCCCAAACCTTGGCTTCCGTTGCATGGTGCTGATAATTCAGACCAATGCATGGAATGATCGGAGCATAGTCCAGGGGACATAGAATCTGCGACAACATTGATGAGCGACATTTGTGATTATGGAAGGATGTTCACTACCTTCTTGACTGTACTGGTTTTGGAGGTTCGAGATAATCCCGTCTTCACGTCACCAGCAAGGACTGCCACCTTGATCCCTCCCACCTCCTCTATGTTCGCATCGGCTGGCAGGTCACCGTAGTGTTGCTCGCCATCCTCGCCGAGGAACCGGATGAGTCGCTGGAAAGTAGCCCTTTCTGTCATGTGGACTTGATCAATGGTTGTTTCAAGGTGATTGTTTTTGTGAAGGTGTGATCCAGCACAACTCTATGTAATCGCTTCGAATATCACGGCCAATTTACAAACATTCTCTTTGTGTAGTAACCCAGCGGTCGCGTTTAATACTTTGCACACAACCGCTCCTCGATCATTTGGCCACTTTGCTCTCATAGGCTACCAAGCAGGGATTTGGAGATCCCCGAGTGCACCGTAGTGTGTAATGATTAAGTAATTGTACGAAGGGGCTTGTCGTCCTTACTGTATCCGCACGATTCGCAGTTTCCGCACTCCCCACTCAATCCGCAGTTTCCGCACTTCCCGCAGCTTCCGTGTTCGCAACCGCCCATAAGCATCTTCGCCACGCCCACAGGACCGAGGAAGATCGCCCCTGGGGCAAGATCGTGCGGAGAATCGGTCACCGCGGGTTAACTGAAGGCTGACACGGGTTGAGCATCTGCGCTGAAGATTGGACATGGTTCGTAATGCTCCTCTTCTGTCGAGTCTAGCCATGACTTGGTCCCATGTGCGTTTCTGATCAGGTGGCTCGGTGTCGGTATTGCGCTGCATGCCGTGCTCAACTATTTGTACGCTCGCTATGCTGTGTGTTCGCCTGCTTTTTGACCAGCACTGAACATCAAACTAAGACATTGATATCTCTCTGTACTAACTTTCGCACCGAGCCATGGCAACTACGACGGAAATAGTAACGGCCACTACCAAGGTACCTATTTGCCTCTCTTGGTGAGGATGTTGTGCTGACTTTACTGTGGCAGGTGGTCAGTCGCGAGCCCTCTCCAAATCGAGGGTATACCATCGAAGACTACATCGAGGCTGGGGAGATTTTAATGTCGCAGAAAGAATTCAAGACTAGCTACAACATCAATACCTCCAATCAGATCAGCCTCGTCAAAATATGTTTTATGCGCTATCAACACCCTGATCTTGAGCAGATCAAGATATTTTTAAAAGGCGAGTTCGAGGAGCCGTTTCTCAAGTAGGCGAAGACTGACGTTGCTGTCAGACTTTGGGCTTTCCAAAGTGAAGCAGACAGACAAGGAAATATGGTTCCGCGGCTATGGAGCTGATCAATATGTCTACCATGTTCGGCAAGGGCCAAAGAAGTTTCTCGGCGGTGCATTCGAGGTCGAGAGTTATGGAGATATGGAAAAGTTGGTCACCGCAACACCTTTAATTTGAACCCAAAGCTGATCAGATTACTACAGAGCCATTGCCATTTCTAATGTCAAGGTCCTGAGCAATGGCATTGAGAAGATGGAGGATGCACCGGGTGGAGGGTACATTGTTTCCCTCGAGGATCCCGAAGGGTTTCTAATCAATCTTGTCTACGGCCAGACGCCCGCAGAAGCCCAGGCAATGCCAGCTAAATTGCCCTTCAACGATGAAAGTGACAAGCCTCGCGTTCGACAATTCTCGCGCTTCAAACCCGGCCCGGCCGCCGTTCACAAGGTACGCAGAACTCTCTGCCTTTACAAGAGACTTCAGATTCTGGTGTTCTAACTTGCTGTATAGCTTGGCCATTATGGACTCGTCGTCCATGATTTCGCCAAACAATTTGATTTCTACACCAAGAACTTCAACCTCGTGCCAACAAACATCCTCTACATCGATGAGGGTGACAAGAAGACGAACGTCGGCATGTTTGCTCATGTCGACCGTGGTAGTGATCTGGTCGACCATCACACCTTGTTTTTGGTAGCCCTGCCCCCGGGACACGAGACACCTCACGTCCACCATTGCAGCTTCGAAATCCACGACTTCGACACCCAAGCTATGGGCCACGACTGGCTTACGAGAAAAGGCTACGAGTTAGTCTGGGGCGTCGGCCGGCACATTCTTGGTAGTCAAATTTTCGACTACTGGTGGGATGTGAACGGCTTCATGGTCGAGCACTACATCGATGGTGATGTGGTGAATGAGGAAACGCCGGTTTCGTTCCACCATGCAGCAAGCGCAAAGGATGCTGCGTGGGGCGTTGATGTCCCTGCCACATTCTTGGAATAGCTGTATCTTAAGTTGAGACCAGTACCATTTGATCTTGGTCAGTGAAATTATGCCCGGACCTCTGCCTTTGTCAAAGGTCGACTGTATTTCTATTGATCTCCATAGTCTTCAGCTCGTGCTTTGTCCACTTGGTATCTGAAAGTACGCCAGCATTCCCAATCCATCCGAAGCATTTCGTTCAGGTGCTAGACGGTTTCCATGTAAAGAACGAAAATGCACTTCAGGGTGTATAATTCATATGCGCACATTCATGTAAACATAGTAGCCGCGACCATCCCAGCTCCTGGGGTATGACTACACACCTACAAGCCTTCTAGCTGCTTGCTTAAGAGGAGGGCAAAGCCGGCTCAAAATCAATTTCAAGCAAACATAGACAGCCTCATCACGCCCCTCCCGTCCTCCAACCTCTGCATGTGCGCAACGGGCCAGATACGCAGCGCTGGGTCACATAGCAGGCCCGAGTCCGACCAGTCGCAGATCTCCATCAAGGACAGCGTGCGTCGGTCGAGGATGAAGGTGATGGTGACGACAGCGGGGTCGGTCAGGTCGACGAGTGATGTCTTGAGCCGGCCACCGTGCGGGAGGGAGAGTGGTCCGTTTGTTGTGTCGGTACTGGTCATAGTACAGGTGGTGGTGGTGGTGGTGGTGGTGGTGGTGGTGGTACCAGTTGTAGTGGTGGTTATTGTCGTAGTATCATTGGCGGGAGGTGGAGGGACCGAGGGTGGTAGTGGGTTGGGGATAGTGCCCGTTGCACGAGGAGCAGTAGGAGCAGAAGCAGGAGTCGGCCTAGCATTGCCAGTTCGGCTACTACCATCGACAGTAAAATCGGTACCAGCGGCGGTACTGTGCATCAAAGCCGCCATCAACAACCTCCAATGACTCGCCATGGTCATGACGCCCTGTCGTAGCACCACATCATTTACACCACTCGAGCCTGTGACCAGTGTGTCGTTGAACAGCATCAGCCGTGCATGCCACTCGAGAAACAGATCGTGTACTACGACAAAGGCGGAACTTGTGCGAGTCCACACCACGTGACCGTCGGCGCGGAAGCAGAAGTGCCAGCGGACGATCTTGTAGAACCAGGTCCGCGCCGTCGTCAGGTTGGTGAAGCGGAGGGGCAGTTTGGGCTTTATGAGTTCGTGGTCGAGTTCGTGTTCATGTTCGTGTTTCGAGACGATGTAGCGGTGGCGGTACGTGGCGATCGGGGTGTTGAACATGCTCCGGATGAGTTCCATTTGGAGGTACATGGGTTCGAGGAATTGGGAGATCAGGTCTGAGGCTTCGTCGGTCGGCTTTGTGATGCCACCACCGTCACCATCTTTTATTGACGCCCGCTCTTCGAGAATCCTCAGACCAGCACCGAGGTGACTGACGCCCGTCGTGCCGATGTCCACAGGGTCCTTGAAACACTCGTACCCAACGAAGAGCAGCGCACACATGAGCAGCACGATCGGACTGCGCTGCGGGACCGTCAGGTGCTTCAGTGCCGTCGCAAAAGACTCGGATCGCAGCAGCGTCAGACCGTACAGGTCGGCCGGTGCGCAGCTGGCGAGCTCCTGGGATGTGGCCAGCGCAATGGTCATCTGTCGGACGGCCGCTTCGGCCTCGCTGAGCCGCGGGATCACATGCTCAAAGAAGCGGACGGTGAAGCGCGAAAATGCCGCCAGCGTGGGCGTCGTCTTTTCCCGGAAGAACATCAAAGCCCGCTGTTCCTGGGGCCGTTCGGATGGGTGTAGCGACAGTGGGCGTTGGCGGCAGGCTGCCCACTGGGATGCTGTCACTGGTGCCCACCCACCAGGCTCAACGTTACGTCCGCTGACTGCAGGGGACCCGGTTTCGAAGAGCCACGTTCGCACAGCCTCGTACCCGCCACATGATCGGCCCGCCAACTGACAGTTCGTGCACGCCGGTCTCTGTTCGTCACATTTGACTCGCCGCTTTTTGCACGTCCGGCAGCCCGTCTTGACCTTGCTGTGGAATTTCCGATGGTTGCTGTGCATTGAGTGCGGAGCTTACGAGGTGCTTGGGGCTCTCCTTTCGTAAAATTCTTACTCTTTGTCGTTTTCTTCCCTCCACCCCCAACGGGTTCTAGCGCTGACAATGCACTTAAACTCGATTGATTGTAGCCAGGAAAAATGACCTCATTGAGCAGCCGCAATCGTGGACCTGTAGCTTCCCAGTTCCACACTAGAGGCGGAGCAGTGAACAGTTCAAGGTTTCATGTAGTGCGGACTCGGCTGTGATAGGGTGAGTATTGAGCTCTTGGTGGCATATGAGAGAGGGGATGAGAGAGCCAAGTGGAAGAGAGGAGGCTGACAAGTCATGGACGGGCTCCTTTTGATGATCCCAACCGAACATCAGCCACTCACAATCCTCACACGTGATCTATACGAGAGACTAACACGCGAGGTGGAGACACTTCACCGATCGATCGGGGGTGAGGGCGAAAGGCTCTGAGGTTGGCCAAGTGTCTGAAGCAATGGGCCCTTCATATACCTCCCTCTTGAGAAACCGGCAGACTACCTCATCCCCCTCTCATGGCGAAAAGAAGATCCGCCGAGCAATCGACATGGCATCTACTCCCGTGATTTTACATCCTCCACGGGGCATGGCACAGCCCAGTCTATTTTGAGACGGTCAAAGACAAGCTCGAGTCCTCTGGTTACACGGTCGTACGTTCCCAGCAGCCCAGCACCGCGATCCAAGGACTGCATCAGCGAAAGGGCTTGGGCGATGATGTCGATCTCGTCCAAGCCGAGTTGGAGTTGTTGATTGAAAGCGATCAGGACGTCCTCGTGGTCATGCATTCATATGGTGGAGTTGTCGGGACCCAGGCCGCCGTGGGACTGGGCAAGGTTGCTCGATCGAAGCGCGGGCTTCCTGGTGGTGTGTTTCGATCGTTCTACGCGAGCGCGTTCATCGTGCCCCTGGGAGAGTCTCTGGCCTCAGCTCTCGGGGGCAGGCTTCCGCCGTGGATCAAAGAAGAGGTTGGTATACCACCAGGGGGGGCTCGATCTGGCTCTGCGATGATACTGATGGTCATTTGTGTTTGTAGGCTGATGGTACCTGTTTCCCGCTGGATGCCGAGGACATCTTTTACCACGATTTGCCGGCAGACGAGCAACGGTACTGGGCGTCTTGTTTGAAGCCTCATACCACTCTCGCACAGAAGACTCCCTTGACCGAGGTCGCCTACTCCGACATTCCTGTCACATACCTTTATTGCACAGATGATCAGGCACTGCCGGTCGCATTGCAGGAGATGATGGTCAAAAAGTCCGGAGTCGACGTGCAAGAATTGAGTTGCAATGCTGGCCACTCGCCCTTTTTGAGTCATCCAGACGTCTTTGTTGAGAGCATCCTAAAATCCTTGAAGGCTGGCTATTGACTTGCTGCAATACCATCTTCTAGGTGGCGGTCTGGTGAAGGGCTTGTAAGGGGGAGAGTCTGGTCCCAGTGCTCTCGGGATCAAGAATCAGCAGGGGAAAATCTTTGAGGTGCATATGAGTCTGAAATTCACACTCTCGAAAAGCGGCTCTCAGGAACTCCGCAGGAAGGCAGAGGAAAGGGATTTCCACCGCCCAACGGAGACGTTCACATCTCGGACCATATCTCCGTCGCAGGTCCGTCAAAAATAAAATCCCACCAAAGATATGTAGCCATCATGTTGCTCAAGTCTTCGCGAGTCTCAATACAAGGTGCGAGGGCAACAAATTGTCGAAGTTTGCGAACGAAATGTGCGCGATGTGGCATCCCAGTCGAGGCTATTCCTCCAAGTACCAGGGTCCAAATGATGAGATTGGTGTAGTCCTCAGAATCCGCTCCTTCCTGCGTGGAAACTCGTTCTCCCGATTCGAAACCCTCAAACTTTTCCACCGCGAGGATGAGCTCTCGAGCAAGACGAGGTTTGACTTCGCATGCGACCGGTAAAGGGAACAGAACCATGTCGCTGTAAATCAGGGCCGCCGAAAGACACACACTCCGCAAGAAGTCAACTCGACGAAGCCCCAGTGACACGGCTGGACGCATGCTCGATAGTCTATGCTGTATGTGATTCGCGGCATTGACAATGTCGGCTAAACGGGGTGCATTTGGTCGTCGCTGTTGGTAATGGTCAATAGCCACGGTCACCTCACCTGCAGATCGCAGAACGTCTGCAAGCTCAGGATCAATCAATTCCAGTTGCTTGAAGCCGGTGGCGATCACCATTGACATGATGGTGGCATCATGATCTGGCGAATATTTGTTACCTTCCAGAATTGAACCGCACGGATAGATCCAAGGGAATGAAGGGGGAATGGCCCATCTCGACGCTAGCGTCAAGTCGAAACTGTGCACAGTGTTAGCACGTTTCCAAAATTCCGCTTCGGTGACTGGGCACTGACAACTGAAGGATCGCCGCCATCGCATACTCCTTGATGGTGTGGATCCCCCCACGTTGATGGACAAGCTCCAATAGCGCACGTGTCGCTGTCGGAACTACGTTCATTCGACCATAGAGATGCAAATTTTGTGCCGTTGCTAACGGCGAGGCTCGAAAAGGCTCGGGAACTCGAGATCTCGTGACACCTGCCAGCGTTCCCACCATGAGAGCTGCCATGAGAAATCCATCCGAGGCAGGGCCTTTCAGGTTCTGCATCTCTGCCATGACCAGAGCTAGCCCACGACTTTGGTGCTTCAGCCGTTCCATCTCGACCTTACGGGATAGGGGTTCGTTGCCGACATTTGCGCGGACAAGATTTGCCGCTCCTGCCACTTGCAGATGGAACATTGTCGGCCACTCCTGTCCGATTCTTCTCCATGAAATCTTTATCATGGACATATCTGTCCCCGAAGCCGTCGGCACGAGCATTGGATGAACGCATTCAATGGCTGGACGATGGACGGTCAATAATACATTGAAGGTATAAAACTGGGGGAAGCCTACCATATTCTAGACAGTACCGGAGATCTTTCGGCAGGACCCTGCTCGGATATGAGTTGAAGGGGTCGATCCTGTGTTGCGAGAGCAGCGATACGGGACTAGGAGGACGAGCGGCGATTGGCACTAGAATTGTCTTGGCCTTGATTTTCTTTGACGGGGAGGGTTGCGACACATCAAGCCACTTTAGAACTTGAGCCCCTTGTTTGGTTCGTCTTCTCAGATGAGTAATTTTCGCAGCATGGGAACGGGCCTGTGATTCCTCTAGTTCACTATGGAAGCCACCTTTGGTGGATGGGCCGCCGGATATCAAAAAGTGGAGCTGACGCCCTTGTTTGCCTTCGGCCATTGTAAATGGTCGAAGTTAGATGCCAAGGTGGCCGGCAAAGGCGGGGAGAACTACTAAACCTTAGAGCTAGCAAGCAAAACAATGAAGGCGCTGTCCAGAACTACACTAGACGTGCATAGTGTCGGCGGAATTTGACAGTTGGAGCACGCAGAGAAGGTTCTTTGACGAAGTTCAGCGCGAGAGGGCCGATGAAATCGCTAGGGCAAAGATTCGATGAGCCTGTCTTTATAATCGGTTTGTCGTCGGGTGTTGATATGTCACGCCTTCGAAAAGTAGCAAATTTCGCTGGAATCTCACAGCGCGCCGAAGTTAAGTAAGACAGATAACGTGAAAGTTTAGAATGTTAGCGGGGAGCTGGCATCCGTTCGCGTAGCTTTTGTACGATAACGGATGCGCCCGCTTGACGCATGATGTGATAGCACGGGACTGTTGTCCAATCGACCTTAGAAGACCACAGATGAGGCAATCTCGCGGGTGGAATGACCACCTGACTAAGCGCGAACACCTGGCTCAGGCAAGGCTATGTATGGACGATGTCCGACTTCCGTTCCGATGTGAACCGGCAGCTTCGGCTCGTTTAAGGGGTCTCGGTCCGTCCAGTTGCTTGCCTAAATAACTACTGGTAGGTAGGGAATACACAACTCCACCGTTGTCGAGTCATGGAAAGTTGGGTTGAAAGCCTTGCCCAAACAGATTGAGTTTTGCTGCATTCCGAATGTGATACTCCGGATCGCCTTGGAAGTTGCGAACATGGCTAGCGGACGGCAGGGTCTCCAGAAAAGCTTCGGCAACCCCAGGCAGAGTCCGTCGGGGATTTAGTTTCAAATGATGAACCAGTTCCAAACACATCAAACCCTTTTCGGCCACAACCCCGAAATTTTCGAACAGGGACCAGGGTCAACCCCGTGGGACCCTCGGGTCGATCATTGGGATCATGGGCCCCAAGTCTTTTTGTTTCTGGTCGCGGTCTTTGGATGGATGAAGATGTCCTTGGGTCGAGGATATCATCTGTAAGGAAGTTTGGAACTTGTAGGTTGTGTGGTGATAAAGAAAGAAGAAGAGGCTTTGAGAAGATGCTGAAGGCATGCCAAGTCCTCCAAGCGGCAAGGAGACGTTCAGATCAGGAAAGGCGCAATTTCGCCCAGCCATCGCCATCTCCGTTTTCATTGGTCAGTGAAACCTCCGCAGCTCATTTCGTCGCGCGCCTATGGAGTAAGAGGCTTTCTGGCAACGCGTCCTCCTTCAACACCGTCGCCCTGCTCAGCCCTCGATCATATGCTTGAAATCCGACTCTTCACACCTCCTGTTGGCCGAGGCAGAAAGGTACATCACTCCCCGTGCACGCGGCTCATTTCCTTCATGTGGACTCAACCTCCGTCCATCTCGCTCGCGCGTCTCGCCGGATATGGCACTGGCGCTGCTCTGGTTGATGTTTCTCGAAATTAAATTTACATCCCCATGGCTCCGCCGGCAGCTTCAAGAATCTTGTCTTGAACATCATGTGCGCAGCTCTGTCTGTATTGATGCCTCGGGCTCCGCTCTGTTTCCAACGTTTTTCGCGGGGAACATGGACCTTGATGATTGCACCTTGCTTCTCGAGGATTCAACTTGAAAATGCCTGCTTCATATTAACCAGATATGAGCCATCAGCCGCCCTCCTCGTTTCATTCTCTCCTACCGGCCTCGTGACTGGGCATGCATTCATTTGACCACCCGTATTGATATCCCTCCTTTTCCACCTGTCACTCTTTCAAAGCAGTCTGCTCTCTCAGACGTTCACTCGTTCCCTCAAGATGTCGCCCAATTCTCGTTTTCTCGTGGTGTTTTCTCTGTTCTTTGCTGCCATTAACGCCTTGCCACTGACGCTTAGCAAAAGAGGTACGTTGTCTGCCCTGATCGACGAAGGCGGGAAAGTCTCGCTGACCCATGACCAGCCGTTTCGCAGGATCAGCTCAGCCAGCTGTCCTTCTTTGAGCAGTATTCGGCAGCCGCATACTGCCCCAGCAACAATGTCCCAGGGTCCAGTGCCGCCATCACATGCAGTGCAGGCAACTGCCCTGTGGTGCAAACAGACGGTGCCCAATCAATTCTCGAATTCCAAAAGTACAGCTCTCCCCGTATTCCACGTTAACGCCAAATGAACTCGCACTTATAACTCTCCCATGACAGTGTCGGAGCCTCAGATGCCACAGGCTTCGTGGCTATTGACAACACGAATGCCAACATTATCATCTCCTTCCGCGGCAGCGTATCGATCCAGAACTTCATCGCGGACTTGACCTTCATCATGACCTCCTGGTCTCTGTGCTCAGGCTGCGAGGCGCACGAAGGATTTCTTGACTCGTGGGAAGGCGTGAAAACCTTGGTCGAAGGCGCGGTGGCCACCGCGAGAGCGACATACCCGTCGTACACAATCGTCGCCACAGGACATAGTCTGGGCGGAGCACTGGCCACGCTGGCCGCGGCCGACCTGAGGAACTCAGGGTATCCTATCACGTTGGTGAGTCTGCGGTCGCACTCATCTTCTGCATTCATCTCTGGCCGTTGACACTTGTGACCGACCATCTAGTACACATACGGCTCCCCAATGGTGGGAAACCTGGCCCTCGCAACATTCGTCACGGCTCAATCTGGAGGCAACTACCGCGTCACCCACGCCCAAGACATCGTGCCCAAACTCCCCGGCTATCCGCTCGGCTTCGCGCACGTCTCGCCGGAGTTTTGGATCACGTCGGCGGCCGGCGCCACGGTCACGGCGAACGACATCAAAGTGAGCAGCGGGGAGATCAACCTCCAAGGCAATGAGGGCACGTTGATCAGCAGTATCACCGACCATCTGTGGTACTTCAACAGCGTTGCCGGGTGTTCAGATGTCCTTCAAGGCAAGGTTTAAAGGGAGTAACAGCCTAGTCTCGACCCGTGGCGGCGATGACGGCCGCTGTTTCGTCATGTGACTGGATATGATATCTGACCGAGTATTGGTTGGAGATGCCGACTCCAGCTTGACCGGCGGGCAGTACTACGGAGTAGTTGAAAGATATTAAGCTATCGCGATATTAATAATAGCTTTATTTACTACTCAGTACGAGGAATTTCCTCTCTAGGTCCCCGGACGAGGGGCAGATACAATCTCGGTAAGAAACCGAGGCTGGGGATTGGAAGAAGCCGACTCCAACGGAGCTGTCACAGCAGGAGGGAGATGCGCCCGGACCCAAGATGCCCGCTTCTTACATAACGAATTCAAGAACCCCATAGCGCCAGGATGATGACTAAACGCGTTCCCTTCCCCATTGATTATTAACAAGTCTCCTGGGAATGCCACTGGGAAAGGCCGAGCGTAGAAGGTGATCGGATCGGTTCCCTACGAGATGACGATACTACATGTTACTTTGATGGTCGACATGGGTGATGGACCAAAGCCAAAGAGAGCGCAGGCTCCCAGGCTCCTCCTCCGTCCTCCCTGCATGTCCTATTCGTAATACTTTTCCCCCATATACTTGGCCGCGACATCCTTGTCATGGCCAAAGACCAGCTTCGCATTAAACAAACGCTGCAACCGCTGGATCATCTTCAAGCTCTTGATCCACGCGTTGTGGTCTCTGGCCAGCCAGCCGTGCGGGTGGCTCAGCTCGTAGTTCTCGGCGATGTGGAACTGGTCCGTCGTCCAGATCCAGGTCCCGCTCTTGTCGAGGTTGACCTGCATGATCACCAGTCCTGGCGTGTGGCCGGGCGAGTGGTGCAGGGTGATGCCCTGGAACAGGTCCAGGTGGTCTTCGGTGAAGGTGTTCCACTTGAGCTTGTCCAGCGACAGATAGCCTGGCAGATAGACGCCCAGGTCGGCGCCGGTGGCCACGGCCCAGCATGCGTGCTTGAATTCCTCTTCGTGAACGTAGATGGGTACGTCGGTGCCCATGAAGTGCTCCAACCCGCCCGCGTGGTCGAGGTGAAGGTGGCCGATCACGACCGCCTTGACGTCTTTGATGTCGTTGCCCGTCGCTTTGATCGCCGCCGGGAGCTTTTGGCCCTCGCTGTAGACCGTGCGCGGGAAGACGTCGGTCAAGGGAGCCGGCCATTCCTGGGTTTATTAGTTACTGATCTAAGAGGCCTCTTCTTGTCGTCGACATTGGACTGTCGTATCGAGGATCCAACTCTTAAAGCTCCAGATATGGGGATGGGGGAAGAGAGTGACATACAACTTGCAAGTCCTCGGCACAGCCCGTTTCGAAGAGAATACATCCCACTCCCGGGTATTCGATCAGAGCCGCCAGGATGATCAAATCTCGTCTCTTGTTCTCGGGATTCTTGTCGCTCACAGTACTGGTGTTTCCGCCTCGGAGGAGCCTACATCATCGATGAGTTCACTGTCTCTTCCAAGGCGGCGGGAAAATAAGGGCCAACAAGTGGATGATCTCCAGGGGAGGGGGGGGTGGTGACGTGAATTGGGAACATACCATCCCTCATCGGCCTGCAAGGTGCCCAAGTCCAAGAAGTGCATCTTGGTGCCCGGTGGGCATTTGAACGCGGGCACACCAGCCTGAACGAAGAGATTTGTAATATCAGAAGAGGACGCCATGATTGCTCAATTGGGCTCTCTGGGGCTTGAATCCGGGGTATGGTTTGATCTTGGAATAACTGGAACCCTGGTATGAGATCTCAAATGTGCCGCTCGTTTCGTTGACAGTGGGTTTGGAAGACTCTCCCACCCGCTTCTTCTATGATCACACCTCCCGTGGCCACTAGCCGAGATCAACTGCGCGGGGTAGTCAGCACTGATTTTCCAGATAGCAAATTCATCATCTTCCCCACTTTGTGCGACTCAATGTCGCAATCACCGAGCTTCCAGGAGACCGAGCTGTGGGATTTATCCAGATGGAGAAAGAACCCCTCCTTGAGATGACGAGACTTACACAGTCCCCAACTCCACGTGCTTGGAGGGGTGCGCGGGACTCTGAGTGGGCCTTTCGGCCGAGGATTCCCGTTTCGGGGCCCACCCCCGAGGTAATCGGGCTGTCCGCGCAGTAGGAAGGCGTGGAGGGGATGGATGAGGAAATGATGGACCACTCAACATGGAGGCATTGTTCAGTACGGAGTAGAGGAAAGATGCGCCCTCAGGCAGCCTTGGCAGGTATTCTCTCTTTGTTGGTAGAAAGGCACCACCATATCAGGACGCCGCCTTCATGCGCAGGACGGCGAGATGTGTGACAAGGATTGGAATCTAACAACACGGGCATTGGTTTTTGATCAAATATTCAGGAGGCTCCAAAAGCCAGTAGCGTACACGGCGTAAGTTAACAGCCAACCTCTTTGACCGCAAGCACACCAAGAACCACGGGAGGTCAATCCTGAGGCAAATCATGATACCGTGGAGACTCGGAGAGAAATGGTTCCTGGTGCAAGGCTTTGTACATTTATAGAACATGTAAATATCAGCAAAAGTACCATGGGACGTTGATTAACACAGGATAAAGCGTCTCTCATGCACCTTCACTAGACCAGCCTCGTCGAGAAAGAGAGTCGCTGAAGACTTCAAGCTTCGTCGACTCCGAAATACATAATAGACTATATAGGACCTCGTCTCCTGAAAACTAGTTTCGCATGGCACCAGGAATAGAGAACTGTATACCACGCTACTTATCCAGGAACATGACCAAGTGAAGGCTGGCCTACCGGATTGGAGGGGAAGTAGCCCACCAGAAATGGCAAAGAAAGATACAATACACCTGCTGAAAGATGTTCAACACAAACAGAGACCATTTTGATGAGACACTCAGGCAAGTCTGTTCAAGGAATTGAGTGTTCTCACCGCGTCAAAGAAGGGGCAAATCCTCAGTCATCCTGCACATGGACGCTCTTATCAATATTTGCTTTGACCCCTTCGTTGTAGAGCCTTTGCGTGGTCTGACCTTAAGCTCTGGGGCTTCCAGGGCCCACAGGCTGACTAGATTCACAAACGCTAGAATAAATGCTCGTCCTACCTAGTACTTATACGATGCAGAGTGGGACTACCAATGATCTCGGCTACTTGACAGTTTTCCCGTCGTCGGAGGGGTTTCCCGGGGTCGGCTTTTTGTCACGCCCACTCCCCGCACCGTACCCCATATGTTGTATTAAACGAGGTCGGCCCCGAAGAGAGAAATGAATTCACCAAAAAAAAAGGGACATCGACTACTTACTTCCTGGCCTCGTACGTGTGTGGTGGGAAAACCCGGTACACAGCGCTGCAAACCGCAGAGCATTTCCGACGAACACCCACCTCTCTCCAGCAAGAAGCCAAACCTTGGAAAGGACTCCGCGCCCAGGCAGAAAAAAAGTCGTTTGTTGACGAACTCGCGGGGACTTATTGACCCCTCCGTCCATTCCAAACATGGCAGAAGAAACATCGCAGGTGGTTGTGTCTCGAGGCATCTTCCACGGGCTGCCTACCTATGCCGAAACCCCTGAGTTTACAGGCCTGACGGCCATCATCACCGGCGCCAACGGTATCTCGGGTTACCACATGCTGAAAGTGCTGGCCGCAGCCCCGAAACGATGGAAGAAGATCTACTGTCTCTCCAGGCGCCCTCCGCCGGACTACTTCTTCTCCGACCTGGGTGAGGGTGCGAGTCGCGTCGAGCATATTTCGGCCGATTTCCTCTCCGCGCCGGCGGAACTGGCGAAGAGTCTGGCACAGATACCTCATGTGTAAGTTCAGTGGCATCCATTTATCCCCTTCACAACCCCCAGTCAATTGTGCGGGGGTTGCAAACCGATTGAGTGCTGAGACCGAGGGACCATGCAGCGACTACGCCTTCTTTTTCTCCTACATGCAGCCGGCGCAGGAAGGGAGTATTCTGGGCATGTGGTCCAACGCGGACGCCCTGGCCGAAGTCAACGGTAAGTTCTGTCCCTTCTTCGTTTAACTGCTGGACGTACACCGGATCTTGAGGCTCACGTATGCTCGTCCCCGATTAATAGCTAGCCTCCTCCGCAACTTCCTCGGCGGGCTCGAGCTCGCGGCGCTCAAGCCGAAGCGCGTGCTCCTCCAGACGGGCGCCAAAAACTACGGATTCCACATGGGCCCGGCCACCAGCCCGTCGTTCGAGAGCGACCCGCGAATCCTGCTGGAGAACAACTTCTACTACCCGCAGGAAGATATGCTGTTCGACTACTGCAAGCGCAATGGCGCCCAGTGGAACGTCGTCCGCCCATCGTACATCATCGGCGCCGTGCGAGACAACCTCTTGAACCACATGGTCGGCCTGGCCGTCTACGGCGCCGTGCAGGCCCATCTGAAGCAACCTCTCGCCTTCCCCGGAGACTACGTCGCCTGGGACCGCGAGTACTGCCAGAGCACCGCCTTGCTGAACGCCTACCTAGAGGAATGGGCCGCCTTGAGCCCGAACACCGGGAATGAGGCTTTCAATGCCCAGGACGGCTCGCCCTTCACCTGGGGCCGCTTCTGGCCCTATCTCGCCAAGTGGTACGGCACCACCTTCACGCCTCCGGAGATTGATCCCAGCAAGTACCGGGAGAGTGTGTCGAGACACGATCAGAATCCTAGGGGGTGAGTTTTCCATCGCGCTTGATCCTTTCATTGAAAATTGTTCTCCCTTTGATCCCACACGCGTCGTGCTTTTGTAACCTTGGTTCTAATTCTTCGCCAAAGCTACGGTCCACCCGGCACGACCCGCTCAACATTCTCTCTCCTGGAATGGTCCGAATCGCCCGCCGTTGTCGAGGCATGGAGCACGTTGGCCAAGAAGCACAACCTGCTGCTCGATCCGTTTAAGGACCGCGCCCAGATCTTCGGCATGACCGACAGCGCCGTGATTGGTGGCTGGGCCCTGTCACTGAGCGTGCGCAAGGCGAGGAAACTCGGCTTTTTGGGCAACGTCGACTCCTTCGAGTCTGCTTTCTACTGCCTGAAGGATCTGGCGAGGTTGAGGGTCTCTCCCCCACTTACCTCGGAGGTGTTTGAGGAAGTGGTTTGAGTTGATCGTTTGTCTAAATACCCAATCTTGGGTTGAAGAATACCGGTACAGGTACGGGTTGGTTCTCCGAGTCATCTAAAAGGGCACTCTGAACTCGGTTCCGAATATGATTTTCATACCTGAATTTGGAACATTTCGTGCCTTGATTGATCAGCCAAGGAAAGGCCGGTGCTGTCTTTGGGGGAAGCGAATAGCTCGCTCGACATTCCATGGTTCCTGCACTATGTAGGATGTACATTGAAAGTCAGCTCGGCCTCCCATAGAAGAATGTCACCCGACGTACCGCCTCGTATAGATCTGTGATAGAAATCCCTTTGCATCTCTGAATCCATGCCGTGGAGACATGTGCACAAGGTCAGATACACCCAAATACGTACTCCGCCCAATTGATGGCTCCCCGCATGGGGCGGCCATGGCTGGCCGCTTCTGGCCGGTGATACAATGCCCAACACTAATGAGCGACGCACAATTATTGGCGCCAGCTCTGCAAAACCAGCCACCAGGTCAGAGGCTGAGCACAGGATTCGCAGCGAAAACCGTCGAATCAATGCCTCCCTTCGAGTGGGTGGGCGCAAAGTCGGGACAAAACTCCTGGAGCCTGCGCAGCCTTACTGCCGGCCTCATCAAGCTGGAATTCAGTCGAATATAATTGAACGAAAGGATGGCCTCGATGGAATAACTCCAGCCCCCCCAAGTGCTGCTTGTCAGTCAGTCATGGCACCCCGTGAGCCGACGGAAGATTACTACTCAATCCTCGAAGTCTCCCCGTCGGCTGAGTTGATCAGTATCAGAGCTAGTTACCGGCGTTTGGCTTTGATCAGGCATCCGGACAAGAACCCGACAAACCGTGAAAAAGCGACGGAAGAATTCCAGCTGGTGGGTTGATGTTATGTTTCCTAGCTGCTATTTTGGGACTGGTGCTGACCAACATTCTGTGGTATTACATGTAGCTTCACGATGCATACAGTACACTGTCCAACCCAGCTAAACGCCGGGGATATGACATCCGATACCCGTCGATCAAGCGGAGCCAGCAAGCCGCCAGCGCCAGCGCTAGACATAATCCAACGGCAACAAACGAGAACAATGAAGACAAGGCCACAGACCGAGAGAAATCAGAACGAGCAGCTCTCAGGGCGAAGAGACTTCAAGAGTTGCACAATAAAAGAGCCACCGAGGACCGAGAGATCTTTGAGCAGAGAAGGGAGCTGAACCGGCTTCGAGCAAAGTTGAAGAAGCTGCAGGACGAGGAAGATGAAGAAGAGAGACAAAAGGCCGTGAGATCTGGCTGGATCCCGTACTTGACTTCGATGATCACTGCCACTGCGCTGGATGGGACAAACGAGGAGAAGTTGGAACGGGAGCGGCGTCGGTTGGAGAGGGGCTCGGCGCTGCGGATCCAGCAGATACAGTTGGAGAGACAGGAAGTGAAGGTCATGGGACTGGAAACGAAGTTGCAGGATGTCAAGGACAAGATCTCGGGTATTGAGGCGGAGATTTTGTTGGAGAAATACACAGATCAGCAGGCCAGGGAGCGGGAGGAGGCTCAGAGACAGGCCCAGAGACAGGCCAAAGCGGAGGAGAGGAGGAGAAAGGCCGAAGAAGAGCGGGCCAGGGCTGAAATCGAGAGGCGGAGGGCTGAACATGAGAGGCTCCGTCGCGAAACTGAGGCAAGACTGAAGAAGGAGGCCGAGGAAGATCGGGAGAGAATCCAGAGGATCTATGAAGCCCTCAGAAAGAGTCAAGTCGAGGCTGCAGCGACGGACGCCTCTGGAGCAGCAGAAACGAGGACATGCTTCAACGGCCAACGGAGTGCCAATAACGCGAAATCGACATCGGCTTGTCGGCATGAGCGTTGGTGGGATCAAATCGACGGGGCTCGTTTTTGCGCCAGCTGTTCGAAATCCACAACCAAATTTGCGTTCCAGTGCCCCGGTTGTAGTATGGTGGCATGTGCATCTTGCCGCATCGTGCTGAGAGGTTCAAGGTCTAGGTCATACAACAGAACGAGATGAGCTTGTTAGGTTATGGGTGACAGATACATGCCAATATGATTAGGTTACTCGGTCGAAGCTGTTGATTTGGAGGTTCTTGGAATTGGGTTTTTTTCATGATAGGACAAGATTTTGGAACACATCTGTAGGGAGTCATAGGAATGAAGGTCTCCTGCATGTACAGTTGTGGTTCTTATTTGGAGCGAATGGTTCCGAGGAGACTCAATTGGGTGTCAGTTGTGAATGATGGGTAAATTTGAGAAAGAAGTATTCGACAGTTGTCTTTGGAGGTCAAGGCCGAGATTAGTTGATTAATGTGGCAGGGAACCTCTACCTCTTGAGAGTGCTAATACCTGATCGAAGAGGCGTTAGCGATATTTCCCATAGGTTTAATCCCATGATAGTAAGTCCGCTTTTCGGCTCTTTAGTTGTTCGGGTTATTCATAAATCAAAAACAACGTAACAGGTAACGAGGTTCTTGATTTTCTTCAATCTGTATCAGCTCACAACTACCCTCTTTGGAGAGTAAACTTACCTATATTGAATCTCGATGATAACGTCGACACTAGGAGAATACTCCAATAACGGTGGAATCCCAAAGTTCAAATTGCTCTGAGCAGGGAGTCCTCTCGTCCCCAAACCACTAGCCCTCGAAATCCTCGCTCCTCTAGCACCGACCGTAGCTTCTAGATCAATTCTTCCCGAGAAGCAGGCTCTCATTTCTCAACCGAATGGTTGAACCAGCTTTTGAAATCGAGGGTTGCCTGAGCGAGCTGAAACGCTACGAGATGCTGAGAAGGTTGAGATTCCAATGTCTCCAAAATGATTTAATGATAATTATGAATCATAAGGAGAGTCATCCCTGATCACATATACCTCGCCAATGAGAACAGCACACCCAACGGCCATGGCGATGGCGATGATAGGGAGATTTACTCGTGCAAATTCGAGTCTCTTAACATGAATGTGCTTTCTGTCGAGGATGTCCCGCCACAGGAGACCAGCCAGCGACGCACTGAAGGTCGCACTGAATGCACCGTAGTTGACGCCGATCGCCATACTGTACACTGTTCCCCAGAAAGTCCGATCGCTGATGGGGAGCCCGTTTCGGCGATGGATCTCTTGCCATGCTTGTATTACGCGGGAAAGAAGGATAGAACTTCCAATGTTCGTGCCTGCGAACTAGTCATGCATTGTAACAAGTTAGCTGCTCACATTCAATGGTTTCGTGGCCATGTGGCTGAATTGGACAAAAACTCACGTTGCACAGGATCACAGAGAGGAAAGCCATTCCTCCGATGCCACCCACAGTTCCTGTCTTGTTTACCCAATGATCCCAGCCGTACGCAAACACCGGCACCCAGCCCTTGGTAACCAACGCTTGGACGAGGACAAACATGGCCAAGGCAAAGGGAACGAGCATGAATGGCAGGTGTGACACCACCGCCATGACGGTAGGGAACGTCTCTTGCGCCCACCGATAGGTATCCTTGATCAGTGATACGAGCGTCGGTGGTCCACGCTCCCGTTCTCGTGCGAGCTCGCGGAAGAGTCGCTCAGAGAGTGTTACCTTTTCCTCGTCAATTTGGACGCCTGGTGTTGTACCGAACAGCTCTTGCGGCGAGTAACTGGGAGCTGCATGGGCCAACTCTTGTTTCTCGTCCGGGGTGCTCATCATGCTGGGCCATGGTTCGCTGCTTTGCAACTGGTCCTCTTTCGAGATGGGTGATTCAAGCCGAGGTAAAGACGTAAGGGTCGGACTGTCGTGACTCTCGGTTATGACGAGCGTAGGAGTAGGAGCCAGCGGGCTGCCCGGATACGTTGGGTTTGTACCAGGGCTGGTGGCTGGGAACATAATCTTCTTGTCCGCGACCTTGTGATGCTGATCAGAACCAGCGCTGCTTTGGCTCTGTCGTTGAGCTTCCGGCGACTGCGTCAGCGTCAGAGTGGGTCTGTACGTTTCAGTTTCCTCGAGCCCGTCCTGCGTTCCAGTCACTCGCTTCGCTTCCTCCTCTCTGATCGCTCGTTCCGCTCGAGCATGTTCAAACTCCTGTCGACCCTTACGAGAGATCTCGCGCGTCTCGTGGCGATGATACCATCCAAAGGCGACGTCCCAGCAGAACATGACAAACGCGGCTGGGACAGTCACCCAAAAGACTGGGTGTTCGCCTGTGCTCTGGCTAGCAGCATTGATCGCCAAGAGGGTAACAAGCGTGGCAGTCATGATGACGGCCCCGAATAGGGCGCCTCCTTTGTCTAGAAAAGGATTCATGATTTCTTCAAGTGAGAGAAGCTTGGCATGCTCGTCATCGGCGAGCTCGACTTCTTCCTCAGCTTTCCCTCGGCCGTGTGGGATATTCGGGTTGATGGGTTTCCTGGCCTTTGCAGCCTCAGGAAGCTCATGCATCTTGATGGAGATCGGGATGAGGGACTCGTCCGCGAAGACGATGTACAGCAAAAAAGGGAATAGGATAATTGCTGTGGCAAGAACAGGGACGATCATGTTCGCGGTGTAGTTGATGAACTTGATCTTAAAAGCACCCGCGAGCACGAGATTGGTGGGGTTGGAGGAAACGAGGATGGCCGAGGCAGTGTTTGCCACCGTGAATTGGGTGTGAATCCAAGCTTTGGGGTGGATAATGTTGCTTGACACCCGAGTCATGTAGGCGAGGAAGGCGGTGCCGGAGAGGATAATAGGGTCGTTTCCAATGAAGCTGCCGAGGCCGAAGAAGAAGACGTATAGGTAGAAGAAGAGTCTGTGGCCAACCTTGCCTCCCTTTTGAAGAACTTTAAATGCCAGGAACCTGATCAGTCCGGACGCGTCGATTGAAATAGCAATGTATGACAGCGTGAGGAAGAACGCCATGATGTCGATAGGGGAGATGTTGTCGGCCCCTACGGTACCGTCGTGCACTTCCTCTCGACCGATGGCTAGGATGGCAAGTAGGAATAGATCTGCTATCAACGGTGCCGTAACAAAGTTCATGGGGAAGTTCAACCGCACGAAGGGCTTCAGTTTCCCATTATGGTTATCGTCGTCATCATTGCGAGAGCAGTCCTGCCTCGGTGATATGATTCGGAAGATACTTAGTGTGTCGAGGACGGCGTTTGAAAGTGGCCGAGGGATGTAGATCGGGATATGGTAGGGAAAGAGCACCGTGAGATCTGTGCGGCAACCAAGAGTTAATCCTAGAGGACATCGTCTCTGCCCAGGTACACATAGGGTCTTTACTTACTAGTGATTACGAAAACGATCAGGGTGACGATCGATCGCCAGTTTCTAATTTGGCTGGTATCAAGATTTTCTGCCATTTCTTCTCGATGGAGAGAGGTTATAACCAGGGGGACTGTTTGATAGATGACTTAGATGGAGCCTTGGAGGATGATAACGGTGGAGTTGGTAAACGAGAAATATGTCAGGTTCGAGGACGGCCGGGGCCGGTCCATGCAAGGGTGCGGACCGATGATGATGTTCCGGTGACGGCTCCAGGGAAATGGTCAATCACTCCGTGAGAATAGCCGAATGCTGTAGAACCGTGCAGGTAAGTCATGGAGAGTAGTGGTCCAACTGATCTCGAAACATTCCTGTGGCAACGTTCACAGAAATGACTTTCTCGGTGGCAGATTCAATATCGACGAGCGCACTTTGGCCGAGAGACAAGCGCTTTTCCGTCGACAAAGACCCCCTTCCAGGTTATGTAGAAGTAGCGACAGCGGTAGAGAAACACTGCCTCAATATATTGCGACAAGACAATAAGTAGTAGTAGAAGCAGTAGCGGTAGCAGTAGCAGAAGAAAGGATAGCGCGGATACGAGGGATCTGCGGCAGTGGGTTGCAATGTAGATTGAGGGTGCAAACGGAATCGGAAGCAAATAGCAAATGAACCGGACACGTGCTCGAGAGGCTTGAGGAGGTCACTCTGGTACCAAACACCGAGGTAGGTATGTCGAGCATTGTGTTACTCATGCAGCCTGCAGTAGCATGACGATGCATGAGGGTGACCAGTCGCAGTGACGGATTGTCCATGAGGCGCACAGCAAGTTGAGGCGAAGCAGAAATCGAGGCAGTGGCAGTGTGGCAGTGAGGCTGTGGCTCTTCCTTGAAACCGGTGAGATGAGCACGACGACCCGCAAAAGCCTAATATCCACAAAAAGGAAAGTGCGAGCGGTTCGCCTTTTTGCTTGGCGCCTGGGCGCCTTGGCACGACGGGCCCTAGCATGCCCTAGTCCACAATCGCACCTAAGGTCACGCGATAAAACTTAACACTGATCGCCGCCTCCAAGGGGTAACGCCAATGGAGATGAAGCGCTGTGGACTCAGTTCAATCGAAACCACAAGAAACCCCGCTCCCTGGGTCCTGACTATGGAGTACGGTGTACTGGGTACTGGGTAATATGGCCACTATGGCGAATGTTGCCTCTCGCCCCCAATGCAGGGTCGGGGATGGGGCCAGAAACTCATCAGCATTCCCCCTCCTCCTCAGTCCCCAGTCCTCGGGTGGCTTGCCGGCTTCTCGAGATTCCCACCCTCCCCTTGAGAGAGGCATTTGATTCTGTCAGGCATTCCTCTCTCAGCTCTCAGCTCTCAGCTCTCACGTGTACCACAGCGGTTCCTGTACCCAGTAGACCGCTTGAGCAAAGCACCCAATCAAGAGGTCCGACGCTTTTCTCTCCCGCGCCACCTAGGTCATCTGTCCACTGTCTCGACACCGAAAGCTGGTTCTCGCCTCGCCCTACTCTCGAGATTATGCAAGGGTAGCCTCCGGCGAGACGACGCGGGTGCCTGTTTCGGTTTGGTTGCGATCATCTGCCAGCCCAGCCTCGGGTCAACAAGGCTCCCAGACGTCTCTGAGGCCTTCCTGTTATTAATCCTGAAGGACAATGTGCCCATCTGCGACAAACGAAAAGAGAACATTCAATAAGTGTGTCCGAATAACACTGCTGTTGCTGGACGGCTCTCTTTCCACCCAAGAGTTATCAAATGAGGGCGCGCAGGCTCCCTCTCCAAAGTCCTTTTCCTGAACGTCATCTTCACCGACGACGCACGATTGGTCATGCCAGCGATCCCGTCGACCTCGCTGTTGAACACTCTCGTTTCTCGATCCGCGGCAGCTGCGAATGCTACTAGTACTGCGAATGCCTTGAATGTTATATGTGCCTGGCCCGTATCAGGTCAGTACGGACCAGGTTCGCGAGTTTTGTAAGTTCGTCCCTTGGGAAATTCGACAATTCGGCCGCTACAAACGCACGCCAGGCAAATTGCCCGTCTAACGCTTTCCTTCTAGATATTACGTTCTCATAGCGGCTTGCGTCTTTGCTCGAAAAAAAGAATGGCTTAGGGGCGCTTGCCTGGCAGCTGCGTTGCTTTTCCCAGCCGTAGCCGCACTCCATGGCATTGTCCTCGCGGCAATACACGTCAATGGTGAGGCTTCTTCACCAGTCATACGTTCTCACAAAGGCGAAGTTGACCGGTTCCTGCTCTAGGTGCTGTCGATATGGATATCTACGGAGCTTTTCAGCTCTGCTCGATTGGCATCCTGGCCGCTCCGGTTACCGTCAAGCTATCTCGAACCTACTTTTATGATCCTGGTCGGAACATCATCTTCCTATGGACCGGTCTCATTCTCACCGGTGAGTAGCTGCGTTGGGGTGTCTTCACAAAACTCTGCTTACGATCAAACCTTTTCCTAAGGACTCCTGAGTTTGACGGTTGAATTCTTCCGCATTAAAACATCCCGTTGCGCCCACGACGACTCTGGCAACCCCATTTCACATCACGCCGGTGATTTCCCCTATGGTATTAGCTGCGGCCTCACATGCACGCCCGAGCACGGCCCATCCTCTCCAATGAGACGTGGTTCCGCCAACAACATCTACGTGATCCCGGCACCAGTCAGGCTAACATTCAACACGGCCACACTCCTCGCGGCGGGCTGTTGCATCCCTGCCATCCTTTCCCTAATATCCATGTGGAACAAGATCCTCGAGGTCAACTGGAACTCCCGCTTTGGCCGTAAAGAGGAAGATGAGCGGGTTAACGAGCCCATCGACGGCACAAATGGCGCCACCCCCGAAAAGATGAAAGGAGTCAACAGCGTAATCAGGCTGTTCCTGAGTGCCGTGGAGATTCCTGTCTTTGGTGCCGCTGTACTCGCGATCCTCATCATCGGCGAGCGGAATTTCTTCAGTCCTGAAGTCAACTATCAGACTGAGCCCATAGCCAGTATTGGTGGGTGACTGCCTCTGCTACTGGTCGTGACAGGTTGCTGACATTATTATCTAGGCCAATGGGCGCCAATTGTTGGTACTGGACTCGCTGTGATAGGGTCGCTGTACATTGTCCTAGCAGCAGATCCGGAGGACGAAGTGAAACCAAGCTCCCCCACGCATCACTGTGATTGCGCAACCCGTGAAATAGGCGCGGGCTTGTTCGCCACGATATCCCAGTCTGCCATCACTCCAGTCACTGCCGACATGCGCTCTATCTCTTCAAACGACGGTGGAGGAGCTTCGACTGAAAGGGTGCCTACCATTGGCGAACCTGCCCCGGGGCAGGTTCGCCAAGCCAGGCGATCAGATGCCGGAAACCGACGTAAAGTGGCTCATGCGTTAGCTGCAGTCGGCAGCTACCTCAGCACCGCAGCACAGGGCCGGTTTGACGACTCGGAATTCAAACGAGGAAAAGCTGTCGACTTCCCCGAGATCCCAGGAGAGGAAAACCGAAACAGTGAGCTGCCTCGGATAAGGGAGCAATACAACCAGTCTCGGGATGCGGATGGGAACGTTACCCCTGTGCTTCGCGAACGACCTTCGAGAGGTAGTTTCACGGGGAGCCTTGCCTCTGGATTTGGCGTCGAAGGTAGCGAAAGGATGTCGAGAGGAGCATCGCCTCATTCTCCGCGGTCACCACGGTCTCCATCACCATATGCGTCGCCCATCACACCTCGAACATCGCGCGCAGCCACGTTGCCGACTGAACGAAGCTCGTCCGAGTCACAGAACATCCCCTCATCTTCAGGTGCTGGTTTACTCGAAGGTAGACCGCGAGCGCGGCGGGACACACTCGAGGTGCCATCGCCGGTCTATCACAGTCCCATGCGGAACAGTTTTTCCGCCGAGCTGGGTTGAAAATCGTGATACTGTGAGACGCACTGCCAAAGTGTGCCCATCAATATGAGTTGCAGGTCACGATACGACCTAGTTACCGGCGATATTTCAGCAACATACCCTAGCCATGCTCGCAAGGAACGTGATACACGAAGCTCTCATGCTAAGAAAGATGATACCATGTGAAGTATCCGAATCCGAATACTTTCCCTAGGGTCTCTCTGGTTCCGAAATCCATAACTTACCGGCTCGCTGGGAGGGTGGTCCGAGCGGAGGCGACTAAGAGAATGAAGAAAGAGGCAGAAGGAATGAAGAGGGAAACAGATATCTATGGTCGAGGGAAACAGGCTGTGCATGGCTGTGTAAAGGGAAGTTGATCCTGGAGCGGCGGCTGAAGCCGCCAATTCTCCGAGCACGGCAGACAGCCTCGCCGCCCGAACCGATAGTTTATTATCGCGCTAAATCGGATTGGGCATGGCCAATTTTTAAGGATGCACTTAAAGCGGCGGCTATCACGTGATGAATACCGCAGTTGCATCTCATGATATTTTTGATAATTTGGTGTTCGAGAGGTCCAAGTTCACTTGTCTCTGCACCCCATCTCCAACGACCTGTACTCTTGCATCAGGTGAGGGAAGAGCGACTCTAGGTCGCCCAAGGCAATGCACAATGCTGGAACGGTAGCATTACGCACCGCAAGCAAGAGCTTGCAGGTGTCAACGGGTCAATGTTTTCCAAGGGCCCTTTCATGGCTGCTCCCACCGAAGGCCTTTCGATCCTTTAGACAGCCACCGTCCACCATATTGTCCCAGTCACCCCTCTCCTTCGTGCAGCCGTTTCGAAATGTAATCCAACAGCGATCCTTCTCAGGATCCGTTCCGTCCACCTTCCGCCAGTCTTTGGCGGTACAGAAACTCAAACCCTACGGGTCCGACAAGAAGCCAGAAAAGGGGGTGAGATTTCAACAGGGGGAACTCGGCAAGAGAGAGGTCGAAACTATATTTGGCCCCAACATTTCTACCCTCTTCGCGAACCGACTTCTTCGAGTGCTCCACGGGCGGCGTCATGATGGCACATTGGATCTCCCTCTCCCGAAGGATGTGGAAGAACAATTGCCAGACCATCCCTCAGCATTCAACGATGGCCTGCAGTGGCTCAGGGAGCAGTACCCGCTCGACGAAGAAGCCCTCATCTTGGCCCGGATCGAACGAGAAGACGCGGCCGTGGAGAAAGAGAACCCGGCAGAGTTGATCGAGAGGGCGCAGTCCCTCGGGCTGTATAGAGGGCCCCAAAGTGGATTTTACCAGGCTGAGCTGAGTGACAAAGAGGGGGATGTATATGGCACGAGTGAACTCGACAAGATGAGGGCGGAACACGAGGCCAAGGCTCAAGAGGAAGAAGAGGAATTTCAGGCCCAAATCGACCAACAAATGGCCAACCTGGAGGCGGAACAGTCGAAATCTCTTGCCCAACGACCCGAACAAGGTCTGGAACCGGCCAAAGGACCCGAAATACGGCCGCCGAATTCGTTTGAAAGATGGGTGATCAAGGCGAGGAACCGCGCGCAAAGCAAGCTGACGGCCGAGTCTCCCGAGATAGCACAGCAAACGACCTTCCAGCGCCTCCTGCCGTCGTTTCTCTTTGTTGGTCTCATCTGTGGCGGTATCTACCTGTACTCACAATACTGGGTTCGACCGAAACAATCCGACCGGCTCTTTCCCAACGTGTCGCTTTCCTTCGCCACCATCGGCAGCATTGTGGCGGTCAACCTGGCCGTTTTTGGCGCCTGGAAGCTGCCTGGGTGCTGGAAATTCCTGAACAAGTACTGCATCATCGTCACCGCTTACCCTTACGCCCTCAGCATGCTAGGGAGTATCTTCAGCCACCAGAAGTTCACCCATCTGGCCACCAACATGCTCGGGATGGCCATTTTCGGTCTCCCGCTTCACGAAGACGTGGGCAGAGGGACTTTCCTGGCCATCTACCTCGCATCAGGCCTACTTGGGGCTTTCGCGAGCATGGCGCGCTTTACGATCCAGGGACAATTCGCGAGGACCACCTTAGGAGCGAGTGGCTGCGTTTATGGAGTCGTGGCGGCTTATTTGTCCCTCCATGCTGAGTAAGATTTCCCCAGATCTGGAGTGTGTGTGACTCGCAGCTAATCTTACGTTTACAGTCACCAATTCTCAATCATCGGTATGCCCAAGGACATGGCAGAGACGTTCTCGCTCAATGGCGGTCTGCTTCTTGCCGGCCTGGCTTTGGTTCAAGTCATTGGCTCTCTGAGGCCTGTCAAGAAGATTTCGTACGTGGACCATTTGGTCGGTATGGGGGTTGGATATGTTGCCGCTCAATGGTGGCAGATGAACAACCGCGGCAAGAATGGAGAGCAGAAGCGAAGCATGGCTAAATGGTGGGAGACTTTGCCAGGCTGGAAGTCATGATTCCAGATGGCGGGAAACAAATTCGACTCTTGTACAACAGTCTCCTCGATACGGCATGACATGGCTGTCGTCAGACTCCTGAAGACAGCCCCTGAATCTATCCTGTATTAATATGTTAATACTTACTGCCTTGATACTATTGCCATGAATAGTAAATGAATTGTAAATGACCCTTGGACCATTGGCTGAGTACTAAGTATCTCTCTTGACCGAATGGCGGAATCGCCCCGCCGACGTCACTATCTAGATATTTCTCGAACTTCAAACTGCCCTTCAACAATTGGAGCCGCTGCTTAGAAAGCTTCACCATGGTCCAACTGCGCCTTTCAGCCACCATGCCACACCTCGAGCCATTCAGGCTGTGATTTACTCTTACTCCTTACCACCGCTGTCTTCCAGATACCAGCAGCCACGCCCACAAGCTGCCAGCGATCAAACACCTGCCCAGCCTGCGCAAACCTCAACCGAGATAGCGAAAATCCTCCTCTACCACCACCACCACCACTACCACCACCACCACTCAACCCTCCCTGCGCCTCTCAAGTATGGCCGATTCGGCGACATCTACAACTTCGACACCCACCCTCTCCCTCCTGCGGACACTCCAACAACACACGTCGGGACCGACGCGATCATGGCAATCAGTGCCGCACCCGGACCGCTCAACGCCCCTCCTCGCAACAGCCTCGGCAGACAAAACTGTCAATGTGTGGAGTCTACGCGACTTTTCACTGATCTCCACCATCAGCGGCGGCCATAAGCGCAGCGTGCGAGCTGTGGCGTGGAAGGACTTCGGAAGGACCCCTTTGTCCCAAACATCAACGTTAACAACAAGCCCCCACGCGAAGAGGAACAAAATCACGCGAAAACCTGCCGTCCTGGGCACGGGAAGTTTCGACGCCAACGTGGGCATCTGGGTGTGGAACGATGACCGCCGCCGAGCACGGTTCAAGGATGAAGAGAACAGTGAAGAAGAGGATGAAGAATACACCACCGGCGCACAGCAGCAGGGCGCAAATGACGCCGCAATGGCCGACCACATCGAGATGGACCTCACACACCACCAGGCAGCAGACAACGACGTCGACGTCGACGTCGACGAGGAAGAAGAGGACGAAGACTGGCATTTTTCGACCTTGCTCACCGGCCCAGATTCAGAAATCAAGTCGATCGAGTTTTCTCCGCCACATTACCCGACCAACATGCTGGCGACTAGTTCCAGGGACAAGTCCGTTTGGATCTGGGAGGAGGTGGAGCCGGAGGAGTGGGAGACTATTGCTGTCTTGAGCGAGCATACGGGCGACGTCAAGTGTGTGAGCTGGTGCGCGGGGGCGAGGCGAGGGAACCAAAGAGGGTTGAAGAGGAGGAAGTTGGTGGGCGTGAATGGAAGTCACAGTGGGCATGGACATGGCGATGGGGATGTTGAGATGGAAATTGGCCAGCCTTCCAACGGAACCACGACGACGCCAAACTCAACCTCGGGAGTAGATGACGGCATCAATGGAAATCAAGAAGACGAAGACGACATGATCGGCTCCCGCGACATGCTCGCCAGCGGGTCCTACGATGACACGATCCGCCTCTGGCGGGACGTCGACGAGGAAGGCGACTGGGTCTGCGTGGCTGTCATCGACGGCCACGACGGCACCGTGTGGGACCTCAAGTGGGAAAAGTACATCAACTACTCGGTCCTCGACCTCGCCACAGCAGACACGCCCGCCGCCACAACGACAGCGATCGCCGAGTTCGAAGCCGACTGGTCCCCGCGGGTCGTGTCTTGTTCGGACGACCTCAGCGTGCGCGTGTGGCGGCGGGAGCTTTCCGAGTCGGAGAGACAGAAGCGCCAGCAGTTGAGACAATCAGGAGCGGCTGCGGCGGTGTCGCTGACGATGGGCTTCTCCAGTTCCAGGCTCCCCAGCGTCATTCGGCCGATGAGCTCGATGGAGCACTGGGTCGAGGATGCCACGCTGCCTCAGGTCCATGTCCGCAGCGTCTACGCGGTCGACTGGTCGAGCCGGTCAGGGCTGGTCGTCACTTGTGGCGGGGACGGGAATATCGTCGTCTATCGGGAGGTTGTCGTTCCGGGAGACGGGAGTGGGGATGGTTCGGCGGTGCTGACTCCAGATGCTGCTGCTGCAACACCGACACCAGCGACAGGGCAAGGCATTGAGGATGTGGTCATGAACGGCACTACCACTGCGGCCGGCAACAATCTGCCTTCAGCATCATCCGAAGCCGAACCTGAAGCCGAACCATACAAACTCCACCGAACGAAATGGATCGTCGTGGCCATCATGGAAGCCGCCCATGACGAGTACGAGATCAACCACGTCTGCTGGGCCGCCAGACGGGACAAGGACTGCCGCTACGACGGCGAGGAGGTCATCGTCTCAACCGGCGATCAAGGTGACGTCCGGGTTTGGACTCTGCCTTTCTGAGTGCCTGACCTGCATCGGTCTATGGAATTGGAAATTGCACGAGGCTGTACGAGGTACACTTACTTGCCTTGATAGGGAGATACCGTGGGAGGTATACTTACTTGCCTTGACAGGGCGATATTAGTGCATTGGATATTGGAGACCTGGGAAGTATTGAAGGGGACTATGGGAGGATGGGAGGATGGGAGGACGGAGGAGAGACTGATGAGTTTCCGTCCGAGTCTGGGCATGTGTCCATACGTCTCTTGGGACGGCTGGACTGAGTCAGAATAGCATGATATCGGAGTTGCAGCAGAAATGAGAGTGGAGTGTGGATGGATATCGAGAGAGACGATACTGATCATGGCCAATAGATAAGGTATATCACCGTGAAGTGTGTGGTGGCTGATTGACTAAGCTACGTAGACCCATCTCTGTTTTCGATCAGAGGAAATGCAAGTCGTATTGTCGGCTTACTTCGCTGAACTCTTGAGCTTCGGTCACAGCTGTGTGCAGCGAGACAATATCGGGTAGGAGGCTATAGTACCTGAGTGGTATATTGCATACACATCTACATAAGTACAGATGTCCCTTGGCGGTAGCACGTACAGTACTATCAGTTGCGACTTGAAAGGAGCATTGGAATACGAATATCTTAGGTCCGTTTGACTGAGATGGATGGCTTTCTTGCTCGCATGCTGTTCGGCTACATGAGGAATTTCCTTGGAGTTCCATTTATTTATACAGTTTATTAAAGGATCATAGAATACCAGTAATCGAGATCCGATCCGATCCTGCAATCATCCAACAGCTTGCTCCTCTTTGGGTGATCAAGTGGCGGCCACAGTTGACCGATAGTGGGGACTAGCTCGCGTATGGAAGGGCTAGATTGAAGTGCGGATGGTATTCTCTTAGAGACATACCCTCCGTGGCTGAGACTGGAGTCTCTCATATTGGTACAATATGCTGCCGGATCCGGTCATCACCCTTGGATGAGGGCAGGCCAGGTTTTTTTCTGAACGAGGCCGGGGATTCTGGGTGGTCTGTACGGAATGAAGATATTCCTCGGATTCAATGGAATTATCTCTTCTTCTCCTTTTAGTAATCATCTGACCTTCCATGGGCATGTCGACGTGTTGAGCCCAGTGGTCGTGGATGATTTCTTTGCTTCATTTCTGGGTATCCTGGTCACATCAACGAGGCGATGATAGGAAGGAGTTGAGTAGGGTTCACGAGAGGCGATAAATGTCGGCATCCCACTAGGAAGAGAGGCAAGATATCCAAAATAGTTGAACAGGGGTGTCGGCTGAACGATCTCTATCCTCCACCTAGATAGGACTCTTTCCGCAATTGTTTTGCGCCTTTGCGGGCTTGGTGCATGCTACCACCGAGCGCTTTCAGATGCTCAGTTCGTTCAGCCAGGGCCATCTCCGTGACTTGATCGAGGATGAATCGACCCATCTCACCAGTCCTCCAGCGCTGGACAAACTGTAGAGCTGATGACTCGAAGTCCACCTCACCCCCTTTCTTCAGTCGACCCTGTTTCTTGGCTAAAGCTTCTAGAACGACATATATGTCGTTGGTGGGCCCGCAGAACAGATCGTAGAGTTTCGGATCTTGTAGGTTCAGGTGGTACAAGAGATAGTCGGCAATAGTCGTCGGTGGGATGATGGTGTCTTTGACGAGGCCGCAGAGGGCCAGCTTGAGCATGCTTTCCGCGTCTGGGATATATGGCACAAACACACCGGGGGTATCGAGGATGTAGACCCCCTCCCTCCCGTTCTCGCCGGCAATGATCTTCACGCTCGTGCCTATCTTGCGCGTCACGCCGGGTTGATCGCCCGTCCTCGCGGCCTTCCTTTTTCCTAGGCTGACGTTTCGCAGCGCATTGAGCAGTGAGGACTTGCCCACGTTGGGCATGCCCACAACCATGAGACGTGTGCCGAACAGAGAATCCGAGTTCTCGGCATGGGCTCGTGCGAAGTCGAGGATCTTACTGATCGAGGAACGGGTCTTGATGTCGGCGAACAGGCATGTCGACGGAGCGTCCCATCTCCTAATGATGGCTTCCCTCTACCAAACCACACACACAGGTCAGACAAAAATACTCCATTAATTTACAGTGTACTTTGTGCATATTTCTCCCACCTTTTTGTCTTCGCTTGAGAGACTGCTCCCCAAGTCTTGTTTTGTGTAGACGATCAGGCGGGGACGTTCGCCCAAGTTCGCCTCGAAGAGGGGATTGCGACAGACGAGGGGTACTCGGTAGTCGCGACATTCGATGACAAGGTCGATCTGGGTTATCATTGTCTTCATCTTGGACAGACCGGCGGCATGGTGGCCGAGGTAGTAGGATCGAGGGATGGACCCCAGATGGGGGTACACCTGTCGAGGGACAAATGTTCCCATTGTGAGTGTGATGGAAGGAGGGTCCTAGGTATATGTGCATGGGCCATTTTGACGATGCTGAAGGCTCAGCGCATCGTTCATTGGGACCTGGTAGCTGGTTCGTTTGCCGCTTGGATAAAAATGAACAGAGAGAACTGGAAGACGGAAGACTGTCGACGTCAACCGCAGAACAAGATGTTTACGGCGGAGTGTAGTAGACGGTGGAGCATAATATACGGTGGAGTTTTAATAGCACAAATGTTAATTTCCATTCAACACTTCTGGATAGACCTCTTCCTTAAAGCCAATTCTCTTTCTCTTTCACGGGCATCGATCTCCCACCCGCTCCGCCTGAGGTGATCGTCCAGGCCCCTGTCACGCTTGAAATATACTGTACGGCGTTAAACCAACCTGGCCCCTAAGACATCTACGGAGCGCCAGCTCACCTGGAGCGACCCCTTTTTATGCGAGTGATATTAGGAATCACTCGACTGACTAGGTGAACTGCAGTACAAAGTGTCACCTAACACGCTAAAGTACCTCTTGATGGGATACAGCTTGGAGATAACGATAATAGCTGACCTGGTCGAAGGGGCGACGAGAAGAGACGTCTTCAGTAGGTTCTCGGGTCTCAATAATCTCCGTGAAATTTCATCGCTATTAGTGGATAAATTGATATTACGAGAGAACGTCGTGATTTCCGGTGGCCGCTCGCTTACCCGGCAGTCAGCCGTCAAATGGCCCGCTTGAAGAGTGCTCTGATCCATATAAAAATCAACAATGCACTTCATATAATTGTGTTTCCAAACTTGTGTCACGATGAGGGCTGTTCGGAAAACGCGCATTGTTCTCCCGGCGTTCAAAGCATTTACGGGCATATCGTTACTCGGCCTGTCAGGACTGTGGTTGACCATGAGACAACCTTTCTTCGAAGATCTACACCCAGAAACGGATGCCCTTTTTCAGAGCTCATTCTACCGAGCTTTTAACCCGAACGGAAATCCAGCCTTTTCAGATGTTTGCGTTCGAAGGGTGCGCATCTCGCAAATCAAGCCAGAGCTTGTGCAAGACTGGCAACTTGGTGGAAGTCAGCTTATCGAGTCGTACTGTGCTGGAGTATGGGGTGGATGGGGTCAGTCGATATTCATCAACACCACCGACGTGCGCTTCACCTGCTAACAAGATGCGCTAGGTTTCGCCCTTCAACGGACCTTGGTGGAAGTGTTCTCCAACAAGAAAATTGGAACTACAGATCTTCGATCGAGAAAGGAGATTCTCGAGAGCTCATTCAACGAGGGTATGTAAACCACAGCCGACGGTCCATTCACACTCATCTCAATGCATTGTAGGAACTCTGGTCGCTGGCGAGTTCGAGGTCATAAATAGGACGCAAACGTCAGTCCTCTTCCGGGGCGGGACACCAGCCCCCTTGCGTGATGAGCCGAGAGACTTCGATTCTCTGACAGAGATATCTGTCAAGATGGATGTCGAACAGGATATTGCTGAGTTCCGATTCAAATGCATTTTTTTTGCAGGTTCAGGGAATGGAAGTCCGCCGCCTCTACCGAAATTTCTCTTCCCGTTTCACTACCAATACGTCCGTGCACTGATACAAAACGGAGTCACCAAGTGTCTCTCCTGACCTGAGAGTGTTGCGATTAATTTACATCCGAATGTAATATGTTCTTCGAATCTTAATGATATTTGTAGTGGCTCTGGTTACTAGCATATCGCCATCGTCGGTAAGATTTCCAGACTTGCTTGGACTTCTTGTTGCTCACACAAAACGAAACTTAGGCGCCGGCATCGCAGGACTTGGCCTTGCGATGGCTTTGCACAAGAAAGGCGTTCCTTTCACCCTCTATGAAGAAGCAAAGCAGTATTGCGGATGCGCATCTTCAGACATGTCTGTCAGCTAGTGTTTCACCATGAGTCGAGTAATGGACTCAGAATAAGGATAGATGACGAAACCGCCTCTTCAGTACGCTCAGAGTATGCAATCCGATGTAAAAACACGGTCGGCCGATGTGGAGATGCTGGTGTTAAGCGTCCACTCGGGTCGTCAAAGTGCAATGTGAAATGCCCGCGATCCTGCACTGCGCCGATGAATGGCACAGTATGACGTGTAGTCTCTGCCCGGCTGCTGTCGTACTAGCAGCGGTATGAACTAGCAGCGCGTACTAGTAGTCCTCAGGCAATCCCCCGGCGACGGCGCGGATTAATAACCTTGACCCCCCCCTGTACGTCGGAGCCAACTTTGGCCCGAACTGACGTCTTGCACTCTTCAACCTCGAACGGTCGACCTCATCATTGGTAAGGGAGAGAGAGAATGACTCCAGCTCAGAGACACGCATGCGCTCGGTGTCGCGCATCCAAACTTCGTTGCTTGCTTGACACTCTCTTCGAGTTCAGCAAGTGCCGGCGCTGTCATAACGCCGGGACAGAGTGTATCTTTGAATCGGTTGCACCAAGGCAGCGGCGGAAACGAACAGACACGCGCGTTGCAGCCCTGGAGCAGCAGCTTGCGGGATTGAAAAATGTCATTAGCAATCCTTCAAATCAAGGCGGTCCCTTGGCTGCCTGGCCGGCCAGCGCATTGCAAGATGACCTTAGCGCCGTTCAGTCTGCCCTCGGTACCAGCTATGAGGGCGAGACACCCGAACAAGATATCGTGAATATAGGTCATTCCAAGCTTGGAGAACGAAGAGTGGGAGATAACGATTCTTCATTGCCGCAACATGAGACCATCCCAGGCCTCCTGGGCACGGATCAGCTTCCTTGGGACCTAGCTATCAGCCTGCTCATCGAGTTTACCAGCCGGGTGATCCTGGAGTATCCAATTATAGCACTTCCTGAAGGCGATGACTTCAACTCCCTACGAGTCTCTCAACCAACGCTATTACTTGCAATGATCACCGCAGCAAGCAGAGGCTCCGATCCTGTCCTGTTTCGAAAACTCCATTCTCGTCTGCTTGGTCACCTTGCCGATCAGATCTTGGTGCAGGGGCATAGATCACTCGAACTTGTTCAGGCGATTCTGGTTATGGAGGTGTGGTATGATCCACCAGACGACATGGAGCGATTGAATTTCTACATGTGGATTCAGGTCGCGGGGACCATGATTCGACAGCTGGGACTGTGGTCAGGCAGCAAGATGTTCTCAGGTACGAGAATCCGTGAGCCGGATGAACGTGGTACGCAAGAAATGAGCGAATGGCGGGCTGCGTTTGCAGTGTTCTTGTCCAACTCAACGTGAGCAGTCTGCTTTCAAGATCCGTTACCGGACTGACCTTCACCAGCGTCGCGATTAGCTTACGACTACCACTAACATTGACCTGGACCGAAGAAATGCTGGAAGCACTGGATCTGTTTGAGAAGACCGGCGCACATGTCAACGACAGGCGCCTTGTTGCCTGGGTCAGGCTTCAGATTATCGCGGAGGACATCGAAGCCTTGAGGCTGCAGCTTCTAAGTGCGTCAAAGCGGACTGTCGGTAGCAATCCCAATCCTCTCGACCGATCTATCGTGCAGACACTCGAAACCCGACTTGGTGACTGGCGGTACGCTACTTGGTCCGTAATAAACAGTGAGTTAACCAGGTATTTCGTTTCTCAGAAACCTGCTGAATCATTTCCTTCAAGGCTCACTGCAGGTTCATTTCTTCTACTGCCGCACCAAGCTTTACGAACTGAACATCTTTCTTTATCAAACACAAATCCCTTCGCTACCCATCATAGATTCTCACGCGCAGACCCAGAACAGCCGCTCCCGAGACATGACCTACATTCGTGTCCTCATGTCTCTAATCCAGTCCTGCCACGCCGTCCTCGACACAGTCCTGCATCTCGACATTCCAACGTATCTCAGGTGCCCCACTGTAACCACCGTCCGCGCTCTCTATGCACTGCAGGAGATCCACGCGCTCTGGAAATCCGTGCACGTTCAGCAGACGTATCTCGCAGACGTTATCAGTGAAGAAATCCTCGCGCCCAAGTTCTACATGAAGCAGATCAAGGGTTTCTTCGAGACAGCGGCCCGGGGAAACAGATTCCAGATCCCACGGATGGCGCTAGCATCGCTTGCGAACTACGTCTTGCTGCCGCTCTCTGGAGAGGCATATCAACAACGAGAACAATGCCCCGTCCCCGCGTCAGGTCCGCGCGGAAGGACAAGAGGATCTGCCAACACGCCACTCAATGACATGGACGTCATCTTAACAATAGACGTAACATCTCCTGAACTTGTCACCCATTTGTCTCCGTCTACACAAGACCCAAATCTAACGGACTCCAACGGAGCCACGACTGACCATATACCTTTCCAGCCACTCTCCTTTGAGACTTGCAGCCTGGGTGGATTTGCTGCGTCAGGTAATGATGCATCAATGTTATCTGAATTTGAGATGATGGCTCTGCCGAGTGTGGCATTTGACCCAAACTGGCTGTTGCCCGAGGATGGCTATCTTCTTGCGCCGGAGAGGGATTAGGAGAGAGATCGCGCTGGATAAGAGAAAAACCTCCTCAGGAAAGGGAGGTGGGTGCACATACGTTAAACTCATAAGTGACGTTGTATAAGCTAAATTCTGGGGAAATTCAACCATCCATCAATGATAATTCCCATCCGATGTGATAACGCTAAGAGACCAGGGGTAGATGCCTTCCAGTGTATGCTTTTCTGGTGTCCTCAATTTGTAATAATTTCCGATGCTTAGAAGACTTTGGGTTATTAATCAAAGACCAGAGGTAGGGGCCAATTCGGTGCCTTCGCTTGAGATTCCCAATGTCCTGATCACAAACATCCAGCCCAGAATCCGGCGTAAGAAGAGTCCGACAGTCGGAATAAATTTCGGGGACGAAAAAACTCCGAATGCAGGCATTATCGGTAAGGCTAGGAATGCGCTTGTGCCCCCGACTTAGGGTCCACATCGAATCCTCACTCAGAGTGGTCAACTCCTCTTCATAAGGCCCGAGGTCAGATAATAAAAATCCAAAGAGCGAACAAGACTTTGCCCCATCGACTCACGTGCTGAAGTTCATGCCATGTAGCCGGCGATTCGTGCTACCGAAACACTTTCATTGGCTGAGTTCGAACATCGAAGAGGAAACCTGACCTGTTGCAGTCGGCCCAGCGGCAAGCCAATAGATACTTCCTGCTACTCGTGCTTTGTGGGCTGCGAGCAACGCTTAGAGCACACTTAGGACCCTCGACCTCCTAGATACGATCGATCCCTTGCATAGACCCATTCAAGTCTCACATGTCTCTACCCACCGAGGGCACTCTCGATGTAGTCCTTTGTACCACGTGAAAGGACTCATGCATTGGCTCCAACTGGCTCCAACCTGGTCGTATGGAAAAATTCAAGGATTGTGGCATCACCGAGCTCGACTCTATATTGCCTCTTTCACCCACCATCAACCTAGCGTTGCAAGGGTTTGACGTATCAGTTGTTGATTCTCTTCGGACGGTTTACCGACTCATGGGCGCTAGTCGAAGAGGTCCTTCTACTATATGGTAACCTAATCTATGCTGAAGTAGGGTACCGCGCGCGCGTCGAAGTGATCGCTCATCAATCTACGACATCCATAGCTTCTGCATCCTTGCTCATGGCCAAAGCAGGGTCCGACAGATTTCAGATACTATGACATTTTCAAAGTACGTGTCGATTCTACCACCCCACACTCAATCGTCCAAGCCACATGTCTTGTGTATTGTCGCGAAAATGCACAGGGCAATCAAGAGTTCAGAAAAGTCTGGGGTGACACCAATTCAAATCGTGACACTCAATCCCCCAGAAAAACTCAATACTTTCACTGTTCCGATGATCCTGACTTCGGCAATGAAGATGAAGCCGTTTTCGGACATCGTGCATCGGAGAGTCTTGAAAACCGAGATGAACAGATCTGAATAGGATTCAGCTACTACTGATTCAGGTCTGCCAGCACTCCATTATAAATACCATACAGGATAACGAGGCCTTGGGCATGAAAGTACGCACATCTCATCGCCTAACCGTCAACACGCCGAAATTTAGTTCTTTGCACTGACGGAGCATTGCTACTTTGCTTATGAAAGAGCTGCTGTCTCGGCCCAACGCTCTAAGGATAGGTCGAAGGAGGTCGGAGCGCAGGCAGCGGCTAATGGTGATGCTTAGCTGATCTACACTCTGGCCGCGTCCGGAATCCAGAAAGCTCGACCTTATTATATCGTGACTTCATGATCTCCATTCATCGACCAAGCAGTTCTGGCTCGCTTCGATTATGTGGGAAATATCCTCTATGATTGCTCAAAGCCAACAGCGTAAGTTGTGAGACAGAATCAAGTCGAAGTCCAATGCTGTATTCCAGGCTCAGAAGCACAAAGCACCGCCGTCAACTCGTAGATCAGCACCGGTAATGTACCTGCCTGCTCTCTTGCTGCTCAGAAGTATCACTGGGCCGGTGACTTCCTCAATGTCGCCCATTCGTCCCATCGGAAATCGACTGGCCCAGACATCTCTAACAGGTTTGAGATTATCGCCGGCATTGAGTACGGTGTTTATGTACCCTGGAGAAAGGCAAGCAACGCGAATACCATGCGCTGCCAATTCGGCCGCCAGATTTTGTGTCAAATGAGCGACACCGGCTTCGCTGACATTATATGCGGCTTGAGGCTAGGGGTAGTTGGTTGAATGTGCTGAGAAGGAAGCGGTGAATAGAATAGATCCGCCCTGTTTAGAAAAGATCATAGACTTTGCAGCTGCTTGAGCGCATAGGAAAGAACCCGTCAAATTGACGTCCACGACTTTCCGGAACTGGCTCGCGGTTGTCGATATCGAATGTACGCAACCGACAATGCCAGCGAAGCAGCAAAGAATGTTAATACGACCCTTCAGTCTCTAAGCATCATCAAAGACCTTCTCAACCGCGGTTTCCGAAGTCACATTAACGTGGACTGTATGGATAGTAGTGTTGGGAAATGCTTTCTTTAACTCAGAAACTACCGTTCGCGAAGTGTCAATGGTTGACTGTAGATCCATGAGGGTGGGAGAAGAGAGGCCATGCTCGAGGAGAGCGCGAGCAGAGGCTAAAGCGAGAGACCCAGCGCCACCAGTGAGAACAGCATTGCCCTCGACTTTAAACCGAGCCGCTGCCCTTAACGCGGGAGATGAGTCAGAAACTGGAGATAATGGTGCTGTGAGAGGGCTTTCGGTAGTCGACAGAATCATAGTTGGAATGAGTCGAGAGGCGGGAGAGGCTCGCTCATCCTGCGATGCCATCGGGGCTGCTGGCTGATCAGTGGCGTCCCCCATAGTTGGATAGTTCTTGATCGACGGTTGTTTAGCTGGCCAGGTAGCGACGAGACACCGCTTGACGAGCTACCAGTATTCAAATTTCGTGAGCTACAATTTTGTTCCTAAGGAAAGGAGGACGAGGAAGCGAGGAAATTCTCCAGCAACTTGCAGATGATGGACATTTTAACATCCGAAAATAGTGGACCAGGAAGCGTGACCGGAGCACCGAGAGCCGCGCAGCTGATGAATTGGTGAGTTCACGTCCAACGAATCCGATGTTGCAGGGGGCTTGGGACTTTTTACACAGCCGGATCATCCCTTTGCAATCACTGGACAATAATGTGAGTCAGCACCCAATATTCCTGAAAACTACGAAGAATTTTCTTAACGGACTGGACGGTTCTGATAACACGGCTTCCCCGGCATACCTTCTTCTCGGCGAAAGAGATCCCAATCGGCGAAGAACTTTTAGAGGCCCGTTATATGCCAAGACAAGGATAACCATATTGGGTTAGACCAACAGTTCGTGGTAGGATGCTTGAGCTACACGACGAAGGCCTTGCCGATGTCAGGCAAGAGTTGCGTCCAGGATGTCTCGGATTGATGTTCCCTTAGATGCTTCAATATCGAAAGACCGGCTGCGACGTTGGTCCATCCAGTTGTGTTGTATACCTCTTCCAGACGACTGGTGAAGAATATCCGGTGCTCATCGGTGTCGCTGTCTGCCGCAGCAATGAAGTAGACCCATACCAGCGAGTTACCACCAGCGGTGCATGTTTGGACTTGCGAGACAAGGTCTTTCACCTGTTCAAGCGTCGAGGTATTGCTAGCTCTGCGATCGAGGGAACGAGCTCGATGGATTTGAAGACATTTTCGGCCTGCCTCAACGACAACTCTAATGGTGTTCCGATCCGACGGAATCGAACAATTTTCCAGGGATTCGCATAACAAGGTGTCCAACACTGTCTCCGAGGCCGGGATACGACAAGAAGCATCTGTAAATGGCTGCGCCAGGAGAGTGAGTCTTGACGGCAGTTAGTTCAAGAGTCCTGGAGAAGCGCTGGTGAAACTCACATATCAGTTTGTGTTTGCAGGAACTGTAGGAGTCTAGTATTGGGGTCATGGATTCCATTGAAGCGTAATGAACACATCATCCCCAACAAATAGATGTAGTGATCACCTCCGAGAAGCAGTTCCCCCATGAGCAGCACAAGTACTGTAATCCAAGTAGGAGCGTTGAATATAGCATTGGCTTCTGCCGCCATTGACGCTTCCATCAACTTC
Source organism: Exophiala calicioides (assembly GCA_001599795.1). NCBI lineage: Eukaryota > Fungi > Ascomycota > Eurotiomycetes > Chaetothyriales > Herpotrichiellaceae > Exophiala > Exophiala calicioides. The sequence goes on along the minus strand of BCHZ01000005.1, from coordinate 771,920 downwards.
TTGATGACTCGGGCCCGACCAAGCTCAGCGGTACGCAGCATGGCAGGGCTGTTGCGCCATAGATCGAGTCCTGCGACGCTCACCACCGCCTCTTGCACTATCGAGTCAGTAATAGCGAGAGGAAGGATGTAATTGCGAAACCCATTGTGTTGGCCGTCGAGGATGACCATGCCAGGAGCCAAGTTGAGGCTGACTAATTTTCGTTAGTCGCTTCCGTATCAGGTGGAAGATTAGACTTGCAGTGAGAAAACAATCGCCGGAGCTCGCTGTTGACGAGCTCCAAGGGGGGATAGATCCTCAACGGCTTGCATTCGTTCTGCCTCTCGGAGCCTAGATCTTGCCTGCGCGAGCCGACTGAGGCAGGTAATTGCAGTAGACGACCACGGTCAGAAGCGAATTCAATCCGCCGCCTGTTGCCAATGGCTACGATGCCATTGTCTGAGGGGTTGACACTTCCGGAAGAAGTGTGGGGCGGATCGGGGAGTACAGGAATTAAAAGGCCCTTGAACTTTCCGCGAGAGGCGACACCGTGATTGAAGCGGTACCGGATGCCTTTGCCTGTGCATTCCAGTCCCTTTTTGAGACATTTCAGGCACTGCGGTTCGGTCTCGTCGCAAATGATGCGACGTTGATTACAACTATAGCATCCCCGGCGCAGACCCATCTGCAATGATGACACTGGGGTCGAGTAGGATGGGCGCCGGTGCGGTATCGACAAGTCTGAGGACTGGAATTTCCAAGATAGCATAGAGGTTTAATCGACGAGGGACGTCGTCTCAATGCGCCAACCCGCATTCAGGAATGTCGCCCTAGTGCCTAATCGAATTTTAGTCCAATCCGAATCGGGCAGGTAGAGTGAGGGGCAGAGCCAGAATCCGCTCCGATGTTTCCCTTGATTGCCTCCATTAGATACTCGGATTCCAGACCTCGGCCCTAATAGTCTTCCAGCCATCTTATCGAAGGATTTCCACTGCCCTTTACTGATATTTAGTCCTACCAGCGCTCGATTTAGGCTAGATATCCTCTCAAGCCGAGGTTAAACATCATGGCTCTCATAAATAACCTCCAGTTTTCCTCATGAGCAATCTAAGCGGAAAGACTTCCGAGCCGGCACAATGGCTACGGAGTGTACCATTCCAGCAGGTGGAGTGAGATTAGAGGAAATCCTTGCTGGAGGAGGTTCTGCTGCGCACAGCTCATGGGCCAGGGTACTGTACTGTCCCAACACTGAACTCGATGCATGCTCTGCCGACCTTCGGCGACCTTCTCTGCCCCGGCGACCTTCTCTGCCCACCGAGTCGAAAACGAGCAACGAACAACAGAACCGGGCTCGGAACGGGTACCAAAGACCAAAGCTGGTAGCCTCGAACCAAACGTTTCCACGACCACAGTCATCATCAAGCCCTTGTCGAACCTGGATTCAGGCCCAGATACTGCCTTCTTTAATGCCATCATCATTTTAGCAGGCTGTGCTGGTGTTGGCACCTAGGAAAAGTGGCTAGGCGCGCTGGTTGAAGGGATCAATGCATGAATTGTAGGGCTCTGTCCACTTGCAAAAGGCAGGAGGACAAGAGAGATATATATAGGCTATAGAGAGCAAAAGATTGTGTGCAAGGCGCCTGTCAAAGGCGCCTCCGAGGCCTCGGAGAAGGCGTTGCTGTATTGCCACAGTCGTCAGCTGAGTAGGCTCTCTATAGCGAGTAATTTGGTAGAGATCCTGTGCAGAGATTTCAACAGGAGAAAAAAGCAAGCAATTGGGCGTGGTTGCTCGAGAACTGTCTATCCACATAGCGGGCCTTGCACAGTGGCAAAGCTATAGCGGCAAGGCGCTCTCTGTAGAGGCGCGTTGCACGGCGCAATTGAGAGCAATTGGCGGAGCGCCGTTTGAGCGATTCGTGCAGTGAGCTGAACGTGGATATTCTTGTGTGAGGGTGGCGCTGAATGGCAATCAGGCGCAAATTTTCGTGTAGACGGCGATCAAAGCCATCGTTTGGTAAAGAGTCGCATCTATCGATCAGCGGGCGCGGCCTTGTTGGCATTTGGCGCTCAAGTGCGCCACTCTAGTCAGGCGGAGAATAGCGCGCTCAGCGTCCTATTGTCCAACAGCTGGGCTCACGACCGCCCCAGATTTGACACTCGACGGTGCGACTTACGCCGTATTATCTAGCTAGCTTATATAGCTGAATATTCTATAGGCTAAGCGTAACTCGATAAAGCGATAGTTTATCTATCTACCTAAGCTCTTTATTGACTCACACTCTTTTATATTACTGGCGGTCTAATTACCTTTTTCATTGGTTAGACTTTCTGTAAGAAGGTCCTAGTAACTAGGAGATAGAATCGATAGAAGTAATAGCTATAGCGTGGTAGGATCTTTACCGTCAGGTATACAGAGACTCAACGCCTTGAAGAGGCGTTGAGAAGAATAAGGGGCACCTACGCTTCTTGTGTGCAAACTTTGCGCCAAGCGACCGCCTCCTTGGCAGGCCTCAGGTAATCACATCTATTCCATTCAACAGAACTAACTAGTCGAGGTCTCTTGCCAGTCTTGGTCCGTAGTAGAATTTCCGAGCGTGGATTACCCAATTGATCAGGGCAAAGATGGCCATTGTACCGATGACGGCGGAGGTGTAGTCTGCCTTTTGTCAGTCACCTTATCCACATGCCACTCTGGCGGATCGACGTACTCATATTGGATCCTCTGACAGGTAGGATTACCGGGAAATTGTAAAAAATAAGCACGAGGATAGCAAAAATGACTGTCAAGAGGTTGGCTATCCAGCCCAAAGGACCGTAAAGCTTGAATGGTCTATTAGTGGCCAACAGAGTCGATGATCTTTTCCGGAACATCAACAAAGCAGCGGGAATGGCAAAGGTGACTTGCTGCAGGATCAAACCAGAGCCGATAAAGGCATTGAAAGCCGTTGATGATCCTAGGAAGATGCAGCCGATGAGACCTACAATCGTGCTATTGGCGATGAGCGACCACACAGGAACATTCAGTCTCGGATGAATATGGCCTAAAAATCTCGATCCGACAAGTGCGTTGTCTCTGGCAAAGGACCACGTCAGCCGGGACGCCGTCTGTTGAATGGCGATGACTGCCACGGCACCTGCAACGAACAGGATCATCATGAAGACGGTAGGGGCGGCTCTTGAGCCAGTGGCCTGATGCCAAATCTCATAAATTGGGAATCTGTTTACGTCAGCGAGGAATTCAAAGACAAATAGACTCATGCTGTTTACCCGGTCGGTGTGGTGAGCACTGCCTCGAAATCAACAATGCAGTATGTCATCGCCACGGCAAACACAAAGCTAGTGATGAAGCCAATGCAAAGTGTGCTCACGATGGCTCTTGGGACCACTCTGCCAGGATCTTTGCACTCCTCACACAAATGGATCGCTCCGTCGAGGCCGGCATACATATAATTCGGGGACACAAGGCCGGTCAGAAAGCTGACGCCATTGGGCCAACCACTCTCGTTGACAAAATAGGTCCACACAAACTCGCTTGGCTGTTTCGGTGTGGCTTTGGCCAGACATACCACCACGATGGTGAAGAAACCAGCCAAGGTGAGGACGACTACTGGACGTCAACGATGCACGGCTGCGTGGAAGGGGGTTCGAGGACAACATACAGGAGACATTATACACCCACATTGTTTTTTTCAAGGTGAAAATGTTGTGAAGACACGCGAAGGCGTTGATGGCCTGGAAAACCAGGAAATAGTGCCACTTTTCCGGGATATAACCCGGCTGGTTGAAGATGACTATACCTAAGAGACCCTGTGCCATTAGGATCGCCAAGCCAGAGGCTCCTGCGACCCAGGTATACACGTTGGTGATGCCGCATATATAACTCTGGAACGGATCAGCACACCTTGTCGTCGGATCGACGAATCTCAAGGCATACCAAGATACGTGAATACTTGGGCGGTGCCAAAATCGAAGTCCAATGGTATCTGTGCTTCCGGTTCAGCTAATGGTTCGAGTCAGGTACGATGGCAGACACTCACTGTCCCCCAGCCGTTGGGTATACGGACGCCAGCTCAGCCATGGTCAAGCCGCTGCATCCGACCATGATGAAGCACACAATGAGTCCGTAGATCAGACTCACTGAGCCCCCCAGAGCTATAGTCAAGGCCAACGACCCCCCGACCCCGGCCCAGCTGTTGCAGATGTTCCAGCCGATGCAAATGATGCCGACGGCGCCGATGTCGCGAGGAGTTTCTTGGGCAAGGCCAAGAGTTGCTAGCTCAGCCGTGCGAGAGACTCTCTCTTGTTGAATCTCCTCTGCGAATGCGAGGGTCAGTCTCGCTCGAAAAACGAGGAATAGTATACCACAGCCGCGGGATGGGCATGCAATGAGGCAATCTGTCGCTCACCCTGAGGAGGAAACTCATTCAACTCTTGGGCTTGTGTACCCTCGTATTTCCCTTCTGGAATCGCCATTGTCCCTGTCTCCTGGTGAGATGTAGATGGATAACAGAAATCAGCTGCCTAGACCATAGAGAAAAGACCTACCCTTTAACCATTTGCGACCCCTTTGCTTTAGCTTCCATCGACGCAAGCATTCAGTCAAGCCTACTAAGCTTTGATATCGCACACTAGTCTCGACGTGGCAGCTAAATTTGAGTTGCCGCCAAGTGGATGCTTGGAACAACGATAGTGAGGTGGAAGGCGGAAGCGAGCCGCGCGTTTCAATCGCCTTCTAGGGACGATCGACCTTGATACCCCGGCCCCGCGCGATATGTAGGAATTTGAAATCCCATTCTCACTCGTCCTGCCCAGAACGATCAGGGCCATTGTAGCAAGAACCTTTGGCCGGGGCGCTCCACAAGTTTGGGAATGTGATTGGAACCCGAGGCAAACTGTGATGCCCGCTTGACAACTAAGAGGCAACTAAGAAGCAACTGTGACTCGAAACCGAGGCGATAAACACTGGGAGCTTTCAACTCTGGGAGATGGGATCATGCTCCCATGTCGACTGCGTCCGGAAACGAAGCGAACCGAGCCAACTTGGCCAATAATCGAATGAAGCCTCAGGGCCCCATGGCGGTCGTTTCCGCTATCCATGTTGAGGTCTTGACGACGACTTATCAGGTAGGCCATGTCGGGCCCCAGTAACCGAATGACGCCTCGGCTCCAGTGTTATGCTACGTGAAAGACTTATATAACTCTCGTGTGGCTTTGTTGGGTTAACGAGTTCCAGCTGCTGAGTTTCAGTGCTGTATAGAATTCACCACCACTATCCACGTTCAAAGGCGGTAGCTCCAGAGTCAAGCCCACCATGGCTGCAAACAGTCATGTGGAATCAGAGATCGACTCCATCGCTATCAACATTGCCTCGCGGCCCGATGCCGCCACCACGGCTGCTGCCAAAGACTCGGTAGGTATTGAAGGGGCAAAGACGACTGGTCCGCCAAAGATAGAGGATTTCAGCTTTGATGCCGAGGCATTGAAGGCTCGCTACGATGCAGAGCGGGACAAGCGACTCACTCCTGCTGGAGTAGACCAATACGTGCACATTGACGACGGTGACGAGATACTGAACAAATACATTTACGACATCTACATCGAGAAAGAAACGATTCGAGAGCCCTTCCACGACGAGGTAGAAGTCCTCATCATTGGCGGGGGATTTGGTGCACAGCTCGTCGCGGTGAGACTGATAGAAAAGGGCATCACCGACATCAGGCTTGTCGAGAAAGGCGGCGACTTTGGCGGAACGTGGTAAGCAACGACCATGCGATACCCGCCATCCTTTGGCTTTCGTGAAGCTGACATATCACGACGTAGGTACTGGAATCGCTACCCGGGAGCACAATGCGATATCGAGAGTTACGTATACATGCCCCTTCTCGACGAGACTGGCTATGTACCTACAGAAAAATATGCGAGGTGTGACGAGCTCCGGGCCCATGCGAAAATGCTCGGTAATCGCTACGGTCTCTATGACAAAACCATTTTTCAAACAGAGGTCAAGGGAGTCGTGTGGGACGCAGCGACGACGAGGTGGACCGTCCGTACGAACAGAGACGATAAGATTCGAGCTCGCTTCGTGGTTTCCGCTTGTGGCCCGCTACACAGACCGAAGCTCCCCGGCGTCAAAAGTATCAACGCCTTCAAAGGTCACAGCTTCCACACCTCACGGTGGGACTATGCTTACACAGGCGGCGGGTGTCATGGAAACCTACACAAATTGGCCGACAAAAAGGTGGGAATCATTGGCACGGGTGCTACGGCTGTGCAAGTGGTGCCCCATCTGGCGGACTGGGCGAAGCAAGTCTACGTCTTTCAACGCACGCCCAGCAGCATCGATGTTCGCGGGAACAAACCAACGGATCCGCAATGGGTGAAATCACTTGGCGAACACTGGCAGAAGCGACGCATGGATAATTTCAATGTGATCGTAAACGGCGGTTATCAAGAAGAGGACTTGGTCGGGGACGGCTGGACAGACATCATCCGGAAATTATTGCCTAAGCCTTCAAGCGATCCTGATGAGCAGGTAGACCTAATGGAGCTAGGTAGGAGGCGTCAAATGTTCGACTTCGAGAAGATGGAACAGATTCGTGCGCGCGTCGACGCGATCGTCAAAGACCCCGAGATCGCGGAGAGCTTGAAGCCGTACTATAACCAATTCTGCAAGCGACCCTGTTTCCACGACGAGTATCTCCAGGCTTTCAATAAGCCCAACGTTCGACTGGTCGACCTCAAGGGCAAGAGCATCGAAACCATCACCGAGAAGGGCGTGGTCGCCAACGGCGGTGAGGAATTTGAGCTCGACTGTCTCATCTACTCCACGGGCTTCGAACTCGCCACCGATTGGACCTCCCGCAGCGGCTTCGATGTGATCGGCGAGAACGGGCTCGCCCTGTCGGATAAATGGAAGGAGGGCTTTCAGACGCTCCACGGCTGGACGACGCGCGGGTTCCCCAACTTCATGTTCGTCCAGGTCTTTCAGGCGGCGATAACGCCCAACTTCATCCACGTCACGGGCGAGCAGGCGATCCACTTCGCCTACATCATCAGCGAGGCGAAGAAGCGTAACATCCGTACGCTTCAGCCCACCGAAGAAGCCGAGGTCGATTGGGTGAAGACCATCCTAGAGCTAGACATGCTGAGGGCTGCGTTTAACAGGGAGTGCACGCCGGGGTATTACAACAACGAGGGGATACCAAGCACTCGGGCGGCGAGGGATGCCCCGTACGGCGCCGGGGCGTTGAAGTTTCTCGACATCCTCGAGAAGTGGCGCGCGGATGGTATGTTGGAAGGGCTCGAGGTCAAGACCTTCGGTCCTGACGTCTAAGCGAAGTTGTGACCGAAAGAATGCTGTTCCTTTCCTTCTGATATGACTCCACAGAGCCGAGACTAGTTCTGGCCTTCTCTTTCCACATTACTACCTACATTACACTCATTCTGAGGCACGGCGAAACTCGTGCAATGATATATCCAACTTTCATTAGGCCGTGTACTCTGCCGTTGTCTACATACAAAATGCCGCCAAGAAACCAGTGTGGGTTAAAGCCTGGCATGTACTTCGCCTTTCGTCGTCCAACACGGCGCCTTTCCCGATGGGCTGCGGATGAGGCGCCGGTCGAGCTTGGAGCGTTTACTCGTCATGATGGTGGTGCCACCCCTTTTAGCGCGTCGATGCTCTCACTTCCCAGGTGGGCGCCGCCGTCATGATCTGATCGACCTCTTCGAGCAGCAAGATGGAATTAGGCGAGATGAGGTCGAGTAAATTCTGCAGCTTACCCGCCGCAGATCGGGCTCGGTAAGGAGGGGCAATAAGCGTAGTAGCAGAGTTCCAAAGGGACGACAGTATTATGGAACGCGCAGTGAACGATTATGTTGTTATTATAGGTGCTCTTGTTGTTATGCGGGAGCTGTAAGGCAGATGAATGAAGGCGGGTTCTAGTATATGAGATTGCTCCTTGACACGTGTAGACATTTCTGGAAGCTATCTCTGTGAACGTCAACAAGGTTAGAGGCCAGAAATGATTACTCGCTTAGAGCCGAACGTCATGAATAATGCTGCACAAGTGCAACGCATCCGTAAATATCGCGCTGACACCCGAGACCTGGTTGGGGTAGATCCTCCTTCTGAGATATGTTCAAAACACACGGGTCAGTTGGGGGATACATGAAGCAGGCCCATCTCCTCCCATATTGCCTCCTGTTACCTCCACCGTGGCTATCGTGGCGCACATATCGATCTGTTTCCTCTGAACTCCCGACTATTGATCGTTCAAGTGCAAGATGACTACCGTCGGAGAAGGCAGAGGTCGCCCTGCCAGCGTTCAGCGTCCATCAGAGTGAAGACATTAGCATTGACCCAAACATGTTCCGAGAAACGACCACAAATTTAACAACCAAAACCTGATACCGCAGCCGGACTAATCTTTATTCTCACGCAGCGGAGGCGCGGTGGGCAAAAGTAATACCTGGCTACTCGCCCTCGCGATGCCCAAAGCTCCGCGGCCGTCCCATGATTAACTCGATTTTCGTTCTCGCTGGACTTTCCATAATGTTTTTCGGATGTAGCTGAGCCCATGACGAGATCAAATATCACTATTCTGGCCATTGCGTGAGCTTCATGCAAAATACAATCAAAACGGCCGACATGCTTCTTAATCTTCCTTCGGAACTAGACATTGTGGTACTACAGCCCTCCGATCGCGTCGTCCGGAGTAATACATGCTATCAACACCAGTTTCGGACGGATTTTCGGGTCCGAAAGGGGCGTCTGTGTTTTTGTTCTTTCGTGTCTTTGCCCTACGCTCTCGGCCCGACGCCCTCGGCCCGAACGTAAATTGAAATCCACCGTAACAACACACTAATTCTGCGCTCCCATTGGGGGAATAGTGACTCCCAGCGGGGTCTCTGCAATGGTTCGCCGTCCGGGTACTATTGAAATACGATGCGATGCCCGTCGACGGCTGAGTCAAAGTTACGACTCGCTTCCATTAACCATTTCTTCTGTCACGTCAAACCATCGAGAGATGTATTCAATCGCGGGCGTGTTAATTATCGGCTGGCTATTGCTGGCGATCTGCGGCCTCGGTAAAGTCTTCCTGGCCAGCAGACGGCCCAAGGGCTTTCCCCCTGGGCCATCCACGATACCGCTACTAGGTAATCTCCATCAGCTACCGCGTGCAAAAGCATTTGTACAGTAAGTCAAGACTGGATAAAAAACCAATTATTGGACATTTAGATTCACAAGTTAAACCAGGTGGGAAAAGTGGACAAAAGACTATGGCTCAATTATTGGATTGAAATTCGGTCCACAAAATGTCATTGTATTGAACCATTACAAACATGTCAAGGAGTGAGTTTGTGCCACAGGGAAATGATGCCACTGCCAGACTAACACAGTAGCCAGGCTCTTTGACAAGCGCGGGGCTCTTTACTCGAGTCGGCCGAACAACTACATTGGCAATGACTTGCTGTGTCCTGCAGATGTACATATCCTACTGATTCCATATGGAAATGCCTGGCGACAGCAAAGAAGAGAGGTCCAGTCACTTCTCAACGTCAACGCCGTTGATAACATGCTTCCCGTCCAGAATGCGGAAGCCACACAGACACTCTACCAGTTGCTCAACGATCCGGAAGGCTACTATAACCACATACGCAGATACTCGACCGCGGTCATCCTAGCGTCAGTCTTCGGGCAGCGAGGAGCCGAGTTTAATTCTCCCAAGGTCCAAGCGTTGTATCATGCACAGGAACAATTTACCTCGATCCTCGAACCTGGCGCCACGCCACCGGTTGATGCGTTCCCGTTCCTAAAACATCTACCTGAATTCATGTGCTCGTGGAAAAAGTGGGCGAAAGCAATCCGGCAAGAGCAACGCTCGTTGTATTACGATCTGTTGAACGAGACGAAACAGAAAGTGAAGGTTGGACGGCATACAGACTGTTTTATGGCAAAGCTCCTCGAGGGACAAGAAAAGAGTCGATTGGACGACGAACATCTTGCATATTTGGGGGGCATCTTGGTACGTTGTTTGTCATCTCTATTCTTGGGCAGAAGAGTAACGCTATTTCTAGATGGAAGCTGGCTCTGATACAACAGCCTCGACGTTGCTGAACTTCATCCTGGCGTTGACCAAGTATCCAAATGTGCTCAAGAAAGCCCAAGAGGAATTAGACTCGATCTACGGGATCGAACGATCGCCGTCAGCCGAGGACTACGACAAGCTCCCATATATACAAGCATGTGTCGCGGAGGTGAGTGAGATGTTCACATTTCCCTGGCGTTCTTCAGAGCCAAGCTAAATTTTGGCTCCCTGTTAATATAGGTGTTACGGTGGCGACCCATCGCAGCTGGAGGAATCCCACACACATTAACCCAAGATGACACGTACGAGGGCTACCTTATCCCCAAAGGCACGATTCTCTCTGCAAATGCCTGGGCGATACACCGAAACGAAGAAGAATATGATCGGCCGGACGACTTCATGCCGGAGAGATTTTTGAACAACAAATTCGGGACCCGTTACCAAGTTGACGGTCACGATGACCACCGACGGGCCACTTATGCCTTTGGTGCAGGACGACGTGTTTGTCCAGGCCAACACCTGGCCGAGAATTCTTTGGTACGTACAGGGACTGCTCGCTTTCCTCTCGTTGCCTTCAAATATCTAGCCCATTAAAGCATACTAACCATATTTCTATTCTTTTCACCTAGATGGTCAACATGTCCAAGATAGTTTGGGCATTTGACGTTTCCATCCCAGCCTCCATGGCTGGAACGCAGGTGAACACGAACGTCGAGACGGCCTACTCAGATGGATTTCTTACCGGACCATTGAAGTTTCCTGTCCAGTTTACACCAAGATCGGCAGCACATAGTGCGGTGATTGAACGCGAGTTCGAGGCTGTGAGGCCTTTCTTGGAGAATTTTGAACACTGATCAAAATGGAGAAAGTGAATTAGGGGAATGGAGGAAAGGGCAAGGTTATGATTAAGAGAAATACTTCATAAGGTGGCCACATATTACTGCAGAAATTAGAAATAATGATGAAACACAATTTCAAGTAATTGCTCATCGAGAGCTGATTCAACGTTTACCCTTACACGAAATTAGAGGATAAATATGGTATAGAGCGTATAAGCGTTAAACTACCTAGGTGCCTAATTATGGTCAAAACTGGGATCACAGCATGCTGTGGAAACCACATCGCCTCAAGATACAAAGGCCCCCATTGACTGGACCTTGCTCTCGACGCCATTCCCCTCAACTTCATTCATTCCCGCGGCCTAGCGAGCTCCTGGATTCCATTCAAAATGACATCTGCATCCTTCTCGCTGTCTTGGAAAGCTTGTTCAACAATCTTTTGGTGGTTGGGACTGCGGATAATGAAGGACACCTTGAACGGCAGTGGCCGAGAATTGAATCCCTGTGTGAACGCCAGAGGGTCAATGTAGACGGGGCGGCCATCCTCGTCCAACTCGCGCTGGATGTTAAACGTCCACAGCAGCCGGGCAATGTTGATGAAGAGCGAGTTCTGCGCGATATGTTGGCCCGTACAGACGCGGCGACCGAACCCAAACGCGTGCAGGGGCAGATTGGGATTCTCGAGCCACCGCCGCGGACGGAATTCCATGGCGTTCTCGTAGACTTGATCGTCGAGGTGGATCGCCCAGTGATTGCCGATGACAATAGCCCCCTGCGGAATGCGGTAGCCCATGTACTCGTCCTCTTTGGTGACGGCGTGTGGAATGCCGCCCGCGGACACGGGCCGCCAGCGCAAGACCTCCTTGACAATGGCCTCAACGTAGGGCAAGTTGTCGCGGTTATCAAAGGACGGGAATCTCTCTGATCCGACAACTCGGTCTAGCTCGTCCTGGGCCTCCCGCATAACGTCCGGATACAGCACGGCAGCAAGCGTGAAGATCTCGAGAGCCATTGTCGTGGTGTCGCTGCCGGCTTCGTAGATGATGCCCACGTCGTACGCCAGTTCCAGCGGCGACATCTCCTGGCCTTCCTTCATCTCCAGCACTTGCTTGGACCAGTTCCATGATTTGCTCTGCTGCGCCAGCCGCGAGTTCCGTTGGTGCATCTTGGACTCGAACTGGTAAAAGTCTTCTGCGACACTCTTCCAGGGGGCGAGAAATGCCGGCAAGTAGTTGAGGACGGGAATCGCATCGACGATCCACGTGCCCACGCGGGCGGCTTGAAGGAAGTTCTCCATGATCTGATCCACGTCGCGCAGCTCTTGTTCGTCGCCTCGAGGCATCCGCTTGCCGTACGCCAACGTGTAAACCAGACTCGACGAGTACCGATGGTAGCGGTCAGAAAAGTCCGAGGTCGAAAGTAGCTCGTAGATCAGCTACTTGCTCTCCACGTCCTGGAGGCCTCGATAGTTCTGTGACATCCTGATGTTGAGGTACGACCCTTGCAGTCGTTGGTGGTTGCGCCACTGTTGACCATACGGCATCAGGAGCGTGCTCAACCCTTTTGTTGCACATTCGCCTGCCATAACGGAGCGGGGACGAGAGCTGTAGATGTTACTGCGCTTGTCCAGCAAGTCCCGTGCTGTCTGATGAGATCCAAGGATAATGAGCGTGTCCTTGCCGTATTGCAGAGAGAATATCGAACCGTACTCCTTGGTCCATTCCCGATATGTCCTCCATGGCCACTCGCGAGGGGCTTGATGCAGGTTCCCGATGAGCGGGAGTTTTGGCGGCCCTGGCGGAAGAGGAAGTTGTACCTTCAGTTTCCAAAAGCGCTGATGGGCATGGTAGATGCACCACAAGGCTGTGACAGCGACGAAAGCGCCGAGTTGGATCACGGACAAAGCCATGACTTGAAATGGCGACCAAGAATAGACCCGTCTTCGTCCAGACTGGCCAGGTAGGCGCAAAACGGGGGAGTCTTATTATACCCCTTTCCACGTGATTCCATCCTTCTTGAACAGGTCCCCACATTTTGGGAAGGGACATTCTCTGCAGGGTGATCGCCGAGTTCAGGAATACGTATAGTGTTGCTGTCTCCATCCCGGCGGGGTTGCTTCAATTTTCAGCAGCAATTAGTTGGGATATTACCTTAGAGGGGTGTGGGCCGTTACGTCGTTGGCGCATCAGGACTAGAGAACACTATCGTGGCGTCACCCCGCTTGACTCGTCCCACCGGTGAATTCTCTAGCGCTGTCTTCAGCTAGAATGATAGCGAATGAGAACGAAGTCGTTCAAGCTACAACGATCTTTCCCAGACTTGGAGAGGCTGCGGGGAGGTTGTTCATGGCCGAGATCGTGTCGGGAGGTTATTCATCGCCGAGACCGTATTAGGATGTTCCTCACCGAGAATGCGCCCTCATCTTCTCTAGCACTTCGTGAAATATTTTCGCCGCCTCGTTTTACTGACCTTGGTCTCGGAGCGCGGCTGCGAGGTTATTCACCGCCGAGATCGTATTAGGATGTTCCTCACCGAGAATGCGCCTCCTCCTACACTTTCTAAAATATCTTCGCCACTTCGTTTAGCTGACCTTAGTCTCCGAGCGTGGATGCGAAGTTGTTCATCGCCGAGATCGTGTCGGGATGTTCCTCACCGAGAATACGCATGTACATGAAATATGGGTGTTGTTCTAATCACCGAGATTGTGGAGGTGCAGGCAGCGAAACAAGCCGAAGGCTAGAGAAGGCGTTCAATTTCAACGGCGTCGTCCACAGAAATCCGTGATGTCCTCAATGGTTGCCAAAGGTATTTTGGGTGCCCGCGACGATTTTCATTTTCTACCTTCGACAGCGCAGTCTACTGTACATGTAAATAATGTCGCGGTGCTGAAATCTTCGACCCATTCTCCATGAGGATCAGGTCCTCTTTGGGATGGCGGCCTTGCCGCATAGCTCCGAGGTCGTCAATGGTGGAACATAGGATTCCACGATGAAAACTCCCACCCTTCCTATTTCGTTGTAAGCACCTTCATGCTCGATAAATAAAAAAAGCCATTGAACATACCTCTCCGAGCATATCATTGTCTGCTAAGCCGAAATTGCCATTCTGATTTTGATAGTCAAGAATGTTGTCCACACCGGCCCACATTGCTGAAGATAGATCCGTTTGGATTGTTGAAAAAGCCGGAGCAGGAACAGCGTTGCCCAGTACACTTGTCGAACGACCAGGCACAGAGCCGAGCATTTCCGAGGAAGGAAAATCTAAAGACCGCAATTATCATTTGCAACTAAGGTATGAGAGAAACGTACCTGTTACTCCTTTCGTTCCTGTACTATACATCATCGTTGTACTGCGAGAGGGTTTTGCAAGGCCCATTACCTCAGCCTTACTCAGTACAACAGCTAGTAGCTCGGTAGCTCTCTGTGCCTCCCTGGACGTACTGACAGACTCCATCCAGATCGAACGGGATTCATATAAGATTTCCAGGACCTGAGCCTCGTCATTGGATGTAGGGAGCGGATGCTGCGAGCCTACGAAGGCCGCTCTTGGCCCAATTTCATAATCGATGAACAGGCAAAGAATTGTGGTCGCAAGGAGAAACTCGTGTTTGACCAATGAAGCAACTTTCCATCGTATAGAATGCAGTCTCCGTCCAGGCCGGCATTCACAGTGTAATAATGATTGGTATTGCAAAATTTGCGACGCAGCTGCGATGCATGTTGATCGAGAGAAGGAATACCGTTGGTCTGACTTGCCAGCGTGTAGAAATCTTCGATGTAGAACGCATTGAGTCTTGTGGTACAAGACCGCTAGGAAGATCCGGGCGACGATGAGATGATTACTGTCCATAACACAGCTAGTCATTGGACGTGGGTGGACCCATGTTGGCAGTGCATTATAGGTTTCGTTGAGGGAGCTATCAAGCTTGAGAATCCCAGAATATGCAACCGGTTCCGGACGAGTGACCATGTCAAAGACCTGGCCAAATATTGCAGCGATTTTGTTTTTGGAAATAAAATATAAGACGGGGGTTTGATCTGTCTCCGGTCTGGGAAGCGGTAATTCGGTGATGTTCTCGTAAAAGTCATCTGGGAGCAGATTTCTGGGAGGTTGCGCATCCACTTGTGACTCCATAATCATCCTGGGGATCCCTAATTGCGAGGACACAAGGATATCGAGATCATTAATGAAAGCCCAGACACGCCGCCGCATCTCGGCAGAAAAAGGTGAAATTTGCGGGAATTTGGACCCGTCCCTGTGGTAGCCCATCCGCATTGCGGTGCGGACTATCATTGCCAGAAGGCCCGACAGCTCGACATTACTATCTTCGCTCCGCTGATACTCCACATAGAAGTAAAGAAGCAGGGTTTCAATCGTATAAGGCTGTGTCTTGGTGTAATTTCCGAGTATAAGACACTGAATGGCCTTTTCTCGATATAACTCGCATATCGGCGTAGCGTTTGTGGTTGGCGGCTGGTCTAGGTTGAGATCATTGGCCGGCTTCAAGATTTGTTCACACATCGTCGCAAAGCACAAAATAGTGAACAGTAATCCGACCCAGATGATCGGAGTGTCCATGGGGTGCTCCCAGAATTGATCGTACTGTCGGACGTTAGCTTTTGTAACTTTCACTTTCTTCATGCCAGGCTCACCTCGTGTAAAAAAGTCGGCACGTGAAGAATTACTGGCCAAGTGAGTACTAAGAATTAATCATCTTGTGTCCTACTCACTAGTGGTAAGATCCATGTTTTCGAAACAAATACCCAGTAGGCTGTCGACAACCTCTCTAGTAGGTATGCAGGCAAGGATTTCCTGTTTTCCCAGGTGTACGGGATGTCTTGAGAAGAGATGAACATCTTCCGATGGCTTTGGCGTTGCTTCCTGCTGATGAAAGTTGTTATGATCTTGGTCTAGGCTGTCTTTCAATTCCGAAATCTAACAGTGATGATTAATTAACATGAGCTCATTACATAAGTGACATTTTGACCTACCCCATCCAAAAGAGCCTTCCAGTGGGCACTGTCGACATAAGTTGTTTCGTTTTCAGCTAATTTTATGTGTCCGAGGCGGTCGGATATTTGATCTGGTGTCACATGAGGTGCTTCTGTGTCTGATGGAGCAAGAGAACCTTGGAGCCGGGTTTCTGACCCACTGTTGTCGACATTGGACTGTTTCATCAGGTTAATGACCAATTCTTCAAGCTGGCTCAGTCGATTCTGCAAACTGGCTGAGGGGTTCGGAGATGATGGAATCTCAACGTAACGTCCTGGGCTGCCCAAGTTGCTGTGGTCGACAAATGTGCAAGAAAGCGACAATCCGCGGCGGACGCAAGAATCGCAAGGGCGATTACGATCACATCTCAGCCTGGCCAACACAAAATCAGTATTTGACCAGCTTGACTATAGCGAACTGAAAATAAAACACGTTGGTCTGGGCTCACTTTCTTCTTCTGCACAAGGTGCATGATATTTGGGGCTTTCTGATGTGGCGCACAGGTTTTGGCTGCGATGTTGAAGAGGAGACTGGCTCCTGCTGATGGTCGTTGGTGTACGAAGACATGGGGTTAGATAACAGGTGTTACATCGTAAGTCGATCACCGTGATTGAAAAGAGGAGGAAGGAGAGTTGAATTTTAGGGTACATAATGTGACAGCTCAGTCGCGAACTCAGTTACTCATACTATATTTAGACAAAGTACCCCGATGCACGTGACCAAAGGCTCTTTCAGCCCAGCACCACGAAATAGTAAATTACACCTTTTGGTTCATGCCGTTCGACCAGCCTACTCTATTCCGACACTAGCCAGTACCATCCGTCTCCCTGGGCTCTGGTCACAATCCTGGTGCTGCGTCTCGAGTTCAATTATGGAAAAGATGCCAAACCATAAGTTACCTAATACGGCCTCTTCTGCACCTGGCGGCTACAGAAGGTACCTGAAGCTCTTCATTTCCATATCTGTCCCATCCTCGAAGCCATCAAGCGGTGTTTGAATCTCTCCGCGTGCCGCGGCTCTGTCTCGTTTCTTATTCTCGGTTGCGTACGAAGCCCATAGTCCCCAGGGAAGTACTGCAAGTACGCAGTAAGAAATTATCATAGTCTTGAGGGAGGTTCCAAATCCTGTCTGATATTCCGATAGGAGAAAGAACTTCGACGACGTAACGGTTCCAACACAATATCCCATAGACGTCATAAATATAACGGTGGTCTTCTTGGTGAAGCCGGCGACATTAGAGGCAATGACAGCATACGATAACGCCAAACTAGTCGAAATCGTGTAGGTGAACCACAGAGCAATGTTCTGACTCCAGATTTGCGTCGCTGGCAAATGATAAAGGACGGTTGTACAAATGATTGGCGGTATGCAGCTGATACTCATTGTCATCAAACACTTATTGGGAAACTTGGTTGCAATGAGGCCTCTAAATTGCACATGTTAGAGCAATGCAGAGAATTCGGGGTGATTCAATCGAATTTCCATACCCGATGATCAAAGATATGAATTCGACTACGCTCGGGACCATGCTAATACCTTTGGTTTGATTGGGGGGGAAATTAAGTTCCAGAGCACCCACAGTTGCCAACTGCATTGACTTCAGCCCGAAAAAATCTTGTCATGAACCTGTTTGTAACACTTACTGAAACCTGTGCTGTTGACTGAATGCTATTGCAAAGAGCAATTGCCATGAAAATGTATGTCTTCAGATCCAGGAGTGCTTCTCTGACTTGGTACGCAAGCCATGGTTTCTCCGTTCTCATTCCTTGCTCGAGGATCTATCAAAGCTGGTCAATAAAAGCTCATCATTGTGCCTTCGAGAATGTCTTGAAACAGTATTGGAAGAGAGCGGCTTACAGCAGTGGATGCAGCGACCTTTTGCTCAGATTTGAGAAATCTTGCTCTGCTAGGATCCCCGGGGAAGAAGAAGAAAAGTACAACTCCCCAAACGATAGTCATCAGACCCATTAGTAGGTATAGGATCTTCCACACTTGAATTGAGGGGCTCGGGACTAGGCTGAAGCCGTGTCCAATCCACTCCCCACAGACCGCAAAAGATATTGATCCGCAATACCAAAAGGCTTGCCGAATCGGTTGTTCTTCACGCCTGTACCATCGAGCACTCACAATGATCAGTGCCGGGAGGACAACTGATTCCAGAGCCCCTAGCACAAACCTAATGGCCAGCATCCCTGCATAATTGGTACAAAAGACTGACATAGTAAGAACGAAGCCAAATGCGATCACGATGACCCCTAAGTACTTCTCAACTCGGAAACGGTTGAGTCCGAGAGCAAGAGGAAATTGAGCCCCGAGGTATCCAAAATAAAACACCCTTCTCACCCACTCCATGCCGCCCTCGATCAAGTGCTATTGGATAATCAATTCAGAAACTGTTAAGCTGAAGTAGTTGGCTTACATTGTTCAATTCTAAATTGTATTCTTCAGCAAGGATAAGGATCACATCGTCCACAAACTGATAGCCAAATGTGAACATCATCTAAACCATGTCATATCAGCAGCAGCAGCAGCAGCAGCAATAGTCAGCCTTCGCTGTGGAAGCATGTTTACCATTGGTAACAGAAACATATCAATCTTGAGCAAGATTGGACCTCTGGGTGGCTGGACAACCTCAGTGTGGACCACTGTTGTGGCGTCTGCCGATTTCTCAAAGGCCTCCTCATCCCTCTTGGTAAATGCATCCTTAATTTTAGACGGCATCTCTGGAAGGCTGTGAGGTCTCCGATGTAATTATGCTGGTGTGCCAGGAAAGAAGGTATTGATTTTATTTGCTTCAAATGTTTCATCCATCTTATATAAGGCATGACTGTCTAGGGATGAAAACGCCCCGCATTCTTGTTAACCCCGTGGGGATGGATACACCTCTCGTCTGAAGTCAGGAGGGACGTAAGCGAAAAGCAAGGTAGCAAATGTCAATGTGACTCTGGACCCCTTTCGTTTTCGTCGCTGTCTAGTCGATCCCGTCGTTCGGGGGCTCCTAGATCAGTGCCAATGGAGGCACAAGAGCCACATGTGTCGAGACGCCGGATGTCCGCCGCGGAAATCCGAACATCGCTCAAGAGAGTGACAGGGATTCGGTCTAGTACCTCTACCTCGGCACTCAGTATGCAGCCAAGAAACTATTCCGTACGCAAAACGACGTCTGTGTTACCGAGCATCATTATTTCGGCCTCAGGACGGGGAATCATCCCTTGCCTGCAGCTTGGGCGGACTTAATGGTCTCTGTGGGGGACAATTGAGGAGCAAGATGAAGAGCCAGATGCTGTGATGGATCTCAAACCAGCCTGTGAATGATTTTGCAGGTGCCCATGCTCATCTAATTCCACCAGATGTCTTCACTACTGAGTATTTCTCTTAGAGTTTTCGCACACCATTAAGCCCCCCATTGCATTGGTCTTCAATCACCCAACATCTAAATCTAGCATTGACGACGACCACCACCACCGCAACGACAACAATAGCTGTTTCCAGAGAGTAAACACACAAGATCATTAGTCGAACAGGCGAAAGATATTGTCTCCATTAGCGTTCAATATTGAATCCTCCTTCCCTTCGTTTGACTCCTCTTTGTGGCCTTTTCTGACCTCGATCTCCATCGCTGAAAGTCCTCGAAAAATAAGAAAATCATTGTCACTTCATTCAATATGTCCAAATCACAGTCTATCGACGACAAGTTCACATACAACAAAAAGATCTCGAGACCGGGCACAAAAGAAGCTTCAGATATTCTCTCTGATCATGAACGCCAACCTGCTGGGGAAAGCCTTGTTGATGTCAATGAGAGTGGCACCATTGTCAACTCTTCTCAGCCTTCAAACACTGAAGAATCCTCAATGCAGCAAACAAGGCTCCACTTCTACATCACAGTCATATCCCTCATCCTCTGCATCTTTCTCATCTCGCTAGACCTGACCATCATTGGCACCGCAATTCCGCAGATAACCGACCGCTTCCACTCGCTATCCGATGTTGGCTGGTATGGTTCGGCCTTCTTCATCACCTTTGCTGCCTTTCAGCCTGTATGGGGCAAGGCCTTTCGATATTTCGATCTCAAGCGCTCATATCTCCTTTCAATTGTTGTGTTTGAAATTGGTAGCCTCCTCTGTGCAACAGCAGTGTCATCGCCTATGCTCATCATTGGTCGCGCAGTCGCAGGCATGGGGGCGGCGGGTCTTTCGAGTGGCGGATACACGAGCCTTGCATTTGTCTCTCCACCCAGACTTAGGCCCATTCTAGTTGGGCTCATCGGTGTGGCATTCTGCATCGCAAGCATATCTGGACCGTTCCTAGGTGGCGTCTTTACTCAACATCTGTCTTGGAGATGGTGCTGTAAGTTATCACTTGCTCTGAAAGCGTTCCGAAACTCTCTTAGAGCTTCTGGCTATTCATGCCTGTGTTATTTTGGGCAAATCTGACTAAAAGCTGCCAGTTTATATCAACATTCCTATCGGAGGGGTTGCTGCGGTAGCCATTTTCGTGAATTTCCACACACCTGCAGCTGCGAAACCTGAGGATGCGCCTCTGAAAGAGAAACTTCTGCAAATGGATCTTCCAGGCGTGGTGGTCATCACTGGTACAATGACCTGTTATCTTCTTGCACTCCAGTGGGGAGGAGCGGCAAATTCGTGGAGTTCTCCCGGAGTCGTTGGCATGACCGTGGCCTTCATTCTCCTCACGCTCATTTTCATCATGGTAGAGTACACCTCCGCTGAATATGCACTGGTAATGCGCAGGCTCATCAGAATCCGTCGCATTGCTGTCATGTGCATATACATATTTTTCGCCTCAGGCGTGTACTTCCCCTCACTATACTATCTTCCAATTTACTTTCAAACGGCGCGTGGGGCTTCAGCACAGCAATCAGGCATTGACATTATTCCACTCGTGCTGGGAGCCGGGCTAGCCAGCCTTCTCTCAGGGGTCCTGCTTGCATCCTGGGGGTATTATGCTGTCATAATGGCCGTTGGAAGTGCAGCCACTTCAATAGGTGCAGGTCTGGTCTTCAGACTGACCATCAATTCTCCCACTGCACAATGGATCGGTTATCAGATTGTCTTGGGCGCCGGGATTGGATCGGTTTTTCAAATTCCATCGACAGTCGTACAAAGTATCGTGGCGCCTGGAGACATTGGATCTGTGACTTCCATGATACTGTTCTTCCAGACAGTGGGCGGCAGTGTCTGGCTCGGTGCCGCACAAGCTGGATTCGCGCATCAGATGCTACATGCGGTGCCTAGAAGAGCGCCATCGGTAGACCCTGCGCTCGTATTGAGGACGGGTGCGACAGACCTGAGAAGTGTGTTCAGTGAAGAACAAGTTGATGGCATCCTGGAGGCATATATGGATGGACTCAAGATACCGTTTCTAATGGCAGTCGTTTGCGCGGGCGCCACATTTATTGTATGCTTCGCTGCTGGATGGAGGAAGGTCGAAGCTACAAAATGAAACGGGGTGTGTAGAACTGTACAATCAGAAAGAATCCAACAGTTACAGCAAATAGAAACCGAGTTCCTCACGAGCAATAACATATAGCATGCTAATTAGGTGGCACCACTTTGTTTGGGACGGATCATATTTTGGAGAAACTTGGGAAATGTGCGGTGCTAAGAAAAAATGGTCTTTAACGGCCGTACACAATTGAGAACTTCTTTTATCCAATGTTAAGCTGTACACTATGAAGGTACAAGATGCTTGATGAACCAGTCCCGTGCGGCCTTGATGGCCGTATCCTTCTGATCGAGATAGACAGAATAGTGATGGCCGGGTAGCACCAAGAGTGATTTTGGCTCTAACGCTCTTTCATACAATTCCATCTGCGAATTGAATGGGCAGATGGCGTCGCCATTGGAAAACACAAAGAGCACGGGTGTAGGTGCGATGCGTGGCATCAAGTGTATGATGTTGTCTCCAATGTTTGGCTCCAGCGACCGCAGGGTCACCCGTGCTTTGAAATTCCGCAATTCTGCCTCACCGAATGTAGCCCAATAGCTGCCGTGATCCGAGGCTGGATCCGTGTCGAAAGAGACGTATTGCGGTTCTTCACCCCGAGCTCTTCGGAGTCGGTCATCGTCAAGCTTCTTCAGGAACTCGTCCAAGTTGGCGCAGCCAGCCATGAACGCCCCGACCTGCAGATCATATGATGCATGAGGCACTTGAGAATAAATGCATTTGATTCTTCGATCCAATGCTCCCACAGCAAGAACATTTCGGCCGCCGAAACTGGTACCCCAAATTCCGATTCGATTGCTGTCAATGCCAGGGTGATTGGACGCGAAGGTGATGGCACAGCGCCAGTCCTCAATTTGTCCGCAGTGATCCACCTCCTCTCGAGGCGTACCATCGCTGTCCCCGAAGTTTCGATAATCAAACGCCAGTGCAGCGATGGCTGCCCGATTAAGATGAGTTGAAACCTCGGGAATAGTCCATTCTTTCAACCCTCCCAGCCCATGGGCGAGAATCACGACAGGGAAAGGCCCAGTACCATTTGGAACCTGGAGCCATCCACGAATTTTCGTACCATCAGCTGTGAACTCAATATCACGCCGGCTAAACAGCGGAAGGCCAGTGTCAGCAGACATTTTCTAAGCTGTGGACAGTGCTCTAGTAATCACGGCAGGAGAGAACTAGGATCTGCATGCCACAACATTAGTCAGAGGTTCCGACGAAGATAGACCCTGGACATGAATGAATACTAACCAAGTAGCTTTTATCTGATGAAGTCCCTGGAAGAATGTTTGGGACCAGCGACAGAAATTAGCACTTCTCAAGCCCTTTAAAGCTGGCGAATTCCTAATAGCATATGATCAATTGTTGAGAATGTCAGCGTTCGAAGAGATGTTGCTGCACTCTGCTGCCGCTTGCTTCTAGGAGCATCATATTACCCCGGAGCTCCGCAAGAGCCATCAAAAGTCTGAGGATCAACGCCAGTAAAGTGTGGCCTAGCTCATCTCCAACCTCGAAAGGAGCATGTGTAGCGATCATGTTGAGGGGATGCTGTGCCATGTGCGCATGTGGATCAACGTGGCGTTGCTGTCTCTGGAGATAATATGGACTAAATGGATCCACTTTCTGGATCCGCAGAGCGGCGAAACGGATTTCCGACGGCGGAGATCCGAGAATGGTGGAGGAAATTCGCGGGTTTGGTCTGTTATTCCCGGATCAGCCGTGTTAGCCTTCGCCTAGAGAGATCTACTTAGGTCCGTGCCATTCCACTGTGAGCCAAGATCGCCATGCTAACAAATTACGTACAAACAAACCTGGAGGCCAGAGAGCCGTGTGCGGAACAGTCTTTAATGAAAGACAAGAGAGAAAATCGACCGTCCCTTCCAGCGGCATTCGTCATTCATCATCTTCCCATATTTAGACATCCAGGCAGGAGTGTGTCTGTCGACAAATATTTGCAATGGTCTCTCTCAACATCATCCAGGAGTCCATAGGCAGGATTGAGGGCTCGCTGCCTGAGGGCCTGGTTGCCGTCTTCGCTGGTGCCACGAGCGGGATCGGCGAGACATCTATGAGGCAGTTTGTCAAACATACCGTCCGACCGCGGATTTATTTTGTTGGCCGCTCGAACCAGGCTGCAGATCGCCTCAAGGCTGAACTACAGGGTCTGAACAAGCAGGGCACCTACCACTTCATTCAGTCGGATACGAGCCTACTCAAGAACGTTGACAAGGTGTGCGCTGAGATCAAGAGCAAGGAAACGGCAATCAATCTGCTTTTTCTGAGCACTGGGACTTTGGTTACAGGCACACGTGAGTTTCATCGTCCATTCTCTGTTGCTGTGTGGGAAACAGATTTCTGACCCGAATACTCCAGGAACCACGGAGGACTTGCACTTCTTCACTGCTCTCACGTTTTATTCACGAATGCGATTTATCATCAATCTCCTCCCGCTTCTGCAGGCGGCGACGTCCTTACGTCGAGTCGTGAACGTTTTTGCCGGCACGAAGGAGGGTCCGATGTTTGTTGACAACTTTGCAAGCTGGGATATCCCCGTTGTCGCAGGCCGGGGCCATCTCGCATCAATGCAGACCTTGACCTTGGAAATGATGGCGAAGAGAGCTCCCGATGTTGCTTTCGTCCACAACTATCCAGGATTTGTGAAATCAAATCTTGCTCGTGACAACAAAGGTTTCACAGCGGCATTAGTGAAAGGATTATTTACCTTTATTGGGCTCTTTTTGAACATCCCTTTGGATGAAGCGGGCGAGCGCCACATCTTTTTAGCGACCAGCGCCCGCTTCCCACCGCGATCCTCCGATTCCAACTCGAAGGCAGAGGGCGTCTCGCTGTCTAGAACGTTGAGTACGGCAGTCGGAACAGATGGCAGGGTGGGTAGTGGCGTTTACGCCGCGACCTATGAGGGAGAAGTCGCTGGTCCAAAGGTCCAAGAGCTTTTGGAAAGATTAAGGAAGGATGGGTCCCAGGAAAAGTTGTGGAAGCACCTCGAGGAAGAGTTTGTGCGAGTGACAGGAAGCATATCTGCATAGTGACCTTGGAAGAGAAAGGAGTTTCGGTCCTGCTGGGATATTGAGGCCGGCGTCTTGAGAGGTCTGTACGGGGGATTAGAAAAGATACCATAGGGTGTAAAACCAGCCCTAAGACACCCACAGAGCGCTAAGAACCTCTATCTAGAATGAAACAGTTGTTACAACCATTTCCACCAAAATAAAAAGAGGGGGGGGGTAAACTATTAAGGAGAGATCCGCAGCCTCTGGGAAGCCATAAGACTCGAGGCCTCTTGAATGCGTTTGAAGGAACATTGGATTGAGTGATTGAACAATCCTTCGGAAGATCCCCGAAATGCAGCGAAATCATCGATAAGGGAAGAAACAGACAGCACATGCATAACCATCTGGGGAGCTAAGGCGTCTCCTCCACGTAGCTGCGGATGGTTCTAGGGTCGCGATTGTTATCTATTCGGGTGGTTAGTGATAATCCGATAATTTGGGGGAGTCAAATAAGACGCGGTTGGAGTCGGAAATGGCCTACCTATCGGGAAGTTTCCAACGACGGCCTGCGCGGCACAACTCTCCACATTGCTTATCTGCGATCGCTTACGGAGAACAAATGCGATTCTTAAGTTAGTGCCTTCAAATGCGATTGTTAGTGCCTCCTGTATCTTGACCACGGTCTAGAAATAGATGGTCTCAAATGATGTGTGTATGTGCTACGTAACAATTCCAACTCCCTCTGCCGACGCCTGTACGAGGGTTGACAACGTTCGAATTGGAAGATAAAACGATTAACTCACGTACTAAAGGAGGGGAAGCGAGTTCATTGATCATATTTTCCAGTGGCATTTTCTATGTTGGTTCATAGCTTTGCATCCAAGGGAAGAAAAGCTTCTACCTCGATTTCAACGTGAACCGCCGGGTTCCAGAGGGAATGGACAACCACAGCAGTCCAAACAGGCTTGGTATTTCCGTACCACTTGTTCGCTGCTGCGATCACGGCTTCTGTGATACCGGCTCCGGGAACCTCAAAACTTAGTACCTGGTCTGATATTAGTTCTGATGTAAAAACGGGTACTGCTTTGAATTTACCTTGTAAACATATTCCCAGGGATTGTTCTCGAGCCCTGCAGCCCGCAGAGATAGTTCGACGTTTTCAAATGCCAAATCGATTTCCTCCTTCAAGTCCGTTGGTACTTTCCCGTTCCTAACCCCAACCTTGCCTCCGACTATAATACGCCGTGCGCTTTCTGGAATGCTCACAACATTTGTCATGTGATATTTGTCCGCGGACGCTGCGCCAGCCTGTGTGTTTCGGAATCTCAGTCCCTGGGTGGAGAGTATCGAGCCTTCATATTCGGATGCCATTGTTGCCAGGGTTCAGTGAACAGAGTATCTCAGGTCGATTTAAACGTGAAACCCGCGCCGAGGGAAGATGTCCGAGCAGTTCAGCGTTTAAGTAAAATCTAGCTGGCCGCAAGCTGGGGGCATGACATTGGGAGTTCAAGTACCGGGAACAAGGGAAGTGACCGCGACCTGAAATAATGCCCCATCCGATTAGTTGACTAACTTTATTTCCGCGTCGCATCCTCTGCACGGGTAATGTAAGTCGGATGAACAGCCGCTAACGGTGCAGGAGATACGATTGGCCTCTCCGTGGTGTCGGAGTGACCCCAGGCTATTGGTTGTCCCGTATGCACGCCCAAAGGTAAAAGCGCAGAGTGCAAATTTGGTGAAGTCACTTGTAAGGCCAAATTGGCAAGGACTGCGTAAAAACTGTTCAGAATTGGCCGAGGATTGGTATAAAATTGGTCGAGAACTGTAAGGGAGTCCCTAGGTTGAGTGTGAATGCGTGCATTTCTATGAAAACCAACTATTGGACAGCGAAGACGTTCCCGGGCCGTGGCCAGGTGGCAAGAGCATCCAGTTCCCAAGAAGAACTGTGCGATGAGCGAGATGCTGATCCTTTTGCTCCAGCTGGCAGAGAATGACCAATAGGCGTAAGTTTTGGAGCCAGGGCGAAGAGGAGCATAGATTTGCAACCAGGGGCATTGTTCGATCACTGCCCTGGTGGAAGAATTGGTGCATGGCCTCATCGGCATTTGACAGGTGATTGCTTTGCTCTATTTGACCTCTAGAGTAATTGCGCGTGGAGCGCCCTATACTCACCATCGAGTCATTCTTGGTTTCCATCTCTCGACTGCATTTCAAGTATCAACACCCGATCGTTAAATTTTATGGGCGACGAAATACATAGGGGGCGTATAAGCTGACAGCCCAGTTGAAATCGCTCAAGTCTCTGCCTGATGGAAGTATCTCTTGCTTCCAAGTTCTGATGCGATTGAAAAGCAAGGCGTAGACGTCCAATTGTTCGGGTTGCGTCCAAGACCCAAGACAGTTGGTGAGTAGTGCGCATCTTCGGCCGTAGTCTTTCGCTTCATTTTCTTGATCGAATAGATGTTGATCGAAAACATGAAAGTCGTTTCGAATGGCCAACCTCAAGTCTGTGAGTCGCAAATTATGGCTGAAGGTTGGAAAATAGCCGGACAGATTCTGGTACAACTGTTCGTCGAAATCTATTTGGTGAACGATGGCGCAGGCTCTAATTCGTCCCAGAAATACCCATTCTGAGTTTAGAAGGGTGGCGTCGTGTCTCCCCAATTGCTGTGCGATGTCTCCAGCATTATGGATATCGTGGTAAGAAGCAACTGCTTTTTTCACATCAATGACTGTGATCTTGATATCGTAATGGCCCATGAAACGGCGATCAACGGCGATCTGAAGAGCTCTCAGGAATTCGGGAGTGGTAGAGATGAACATAGTAGTCGAGGTGGAGGAAGGGTTGAAGTGTCCCATGAAGTGGTTTTTTGGTATGTCATGGATCCATTGCGTCAAGAATAGGCAGTCAGGCTGTGCCCATGATCCACAAGTAATACCCTCGGGCACAAGTGAAGTAGCTGATCTGGAGTCTGACGTAAAGAAGAGGTGGTCTGGTAGCCTCTTCGTCTGTGGCACCCTTCGCAGGAATTTCGGGACGGGAAATTCGATGAGGCCAAGACTGTACATTGCTCTCTTGTAGTGTTGCAGATAGGTGCAAAGCGAATTTCAGTGGGAATGGGGAGATATTTGGCTTGAATGGATGTGTTGAAGACTCTGTCTCTTTGCACATTGCTAGGAGAAGAGACAGAGAGATAGCCTATGCACGCACGCGATCTGTTGAGCAAGCACAAAGTATAAATAGAGCGGAAAACACACAAACAAAAAGTGTTGAATTGGACAAATTAGCACTTGTGAGTAAAGTTTGCGCATTGACTGTTGAGAATGTGAATGTTGACAACTAGGTTGAGTGCCGTTCACTGCGCGAGAGAGGGAAAGGATTACTTCACGATGGTGGAGGTGAATAAAGAGGCATAACTTTTGGTGCTCTTGGCAAGGAACAGCATAGTTTTGCAAAGAGTCGCATAGATCGATGACCGAGTAACGGCAAAGCCTTGTTGGCATTTAGCTCTTGAATGCGCCGCTCTAGTTGGGCGGAGTAATAGAGCGGGCAGCGCGATATGCAGCATCGACAACTCTGGAGGCATGAAGCCGAGAAATTGGGATCATCTGGGCTTGAAGAAGTAGCCATCTGACCGAAGTCGCGTCCTGCGTCAGAACGCTCTTTCCCGGCTCATGCCCGAGCACGGCTGCAAACAAGGATGAACCGTTCTTCTGGATAATGAAATAAGCAAAGGCCCGTCCTCCCTAAGAGTAAACAAGAACTCAGGTTATCACTTTCCCTCAGCAGCTCCCGTACACGGCAGGAGGTTAAGAGAAATGATGCTCCAGCCTGAGGGTAATGATACTCCAAGACGCGCCAGCCAAGGCCGCAACTCCACCTTGACTACTAGGCAAATAGTTCAGACGGTAGCACTATGAGTCAACAGCAAAGTTTTACGCTCCTTCTAGAGCTATATAATCTTTGCTTCCTCTCTATTGTCTGTAGACAGACATTCAACCCGCTCTTACCCTGACCGGGTAGGAACCCCATCAATTCATCAACAGGTGACCTCCGCAGTGAGTTTTCGACAAATCCTTTTTGATCAAGCAGTCGCTGTCAATCGGCGAGAACCCGAAGAGACAAGTACCGACGTGTGAAGGGATCTTGTTCGGTGGAATCATTGGACAGAGAGAAGTGAAAAGTTGTGCAGAAAGCTGCTCCTTCTGCATCATCGTTGCTTCGCGGCGCATGACGGGGCTCGTAATCAGGCCACCAGAGATTCAGGTTGCACATATTGCAAATTGAACGTTTCGAGCACACTTCTACGTTGTCACACCTGACCCTGCTGTCGGTGTGCACGTCTCTGAAGTCCCGAGCGAAAGTTGAGGCGGAGAGGGCACGGCCAGGAAAGTTTTACCAGAAACAGGCAGAATCAGGAAAGAGTCGGCCCCACTAGAGGCCGACGAATCAAACGCCAGATTACGAGTCGACCTTTGGTATCGCCGATAGATCCATAGCACCAAACCTGTTTGGGCAAGGCTGTCCGTGTAACCAACCGCTCGCTCCTAATCTCGACGACGACATACCCCCCCTACAGAACCCCCTCGTTGAGTTCACCAGTTCTCTTGGATCGAGCCATTCCTCCATCGACCTCCCTGTTTCTGTCAGCCACTCAAATGTGAGGCCTGCGAGCCTGGAGAACGGCCGTCCAGACGGTGCGAGATTGTGTTCCATTTTTACCACCAATCTCCTGGACCCCTTCTTTCCATTACTTGACGCCATTTTGAGCTCATATCTCCCCATTGGCCAACTCACCCTTATCCATCCTATCCTCCCTTGGCCCGTCGCGGTTATCTTTCATGACACCTGTGTTATCGATACCTCGGCTGCGTTATGCAACTCCACCCCCCTCGCGGTGCCTTTCCCGTAAATTATCCCGCGGGGTGGACTGACTCCTTGACCCGTCTGCTCTGCTTGTGCTTGCATTTTGGGCGCGGCAGTTACGTCCGGAGTGCAGGTATTGGCTCTTAGTTCGTACCGCAACAACTTCCGGCAGATACTGAGTTTCGTTAGTACGGAGTATGGGCGAAACTGTGTGAAGATACGCGCAAAGAAGTGTTCAGAACCCAAGCCTGAGCAAGAGCGCCAATGCGAGTAGGACGCGGTTCCAAGGTACGGCGAAATTATGGTAGAGTAATTGGCGCTGAAGCGCAGCTATGGTAACCCCGCCGGAGCGCGAATCTCCGATTGGCAGATTCAAAAGATCCAATGAACCAACTTCCACCGCATCATTAGTTGGACTTCTTGAAAAGGGCTCTGCTAGTTCACAAAGAGTGCCTTGGACAGGCAATTATATAAGCTGCGCAATGGTCCGGGTAACGTTAACCAGAGAAGTGCTCTCGTTTTGGGTTGGATCAGGGCTGGGTTAACACTTTAATTTCTTATCGAGTGACCGGCGAGCGGGTGGTTAAACCGGTGACTATCCTATTTAAGGCATAGCGAGCCACTGGCGTCCTCAGCCCACCATGACCGAAGTAGCCTCTTTGGGTCTCTAAGCGAAGTGTGGGGTACGATCTAGTTGCCAAAGCTGCGAGTCTGAAGGTAATCCCATTCCGGGCATTTTGTCCTTTTCGGACGATGCCAAAGGTCCGCAATCATGCCTTGAGTATTTATACGGGACTGCCGCTACTTGCCAAGGACCAGCCGATTGTGAGGGGCCTACCGACAATTCATCACCAAGTGTACATACTACTTAGAGCCATCTCGTTTGAACCGTAAACTTTTGGCATCTTGGGTTAAGATGGTGTTTTCTATCACTGGAGGCACCCTCTGGATAGGCCTGGCCATTTGCTTGAGCACCATCACCTATCTAAGTCTCAGCCAACGGCAGAAGGATATCATCTTCGCAAGGCTCAAGCTACGGGGGCGCCGAGCCTCGGACGCCAAAACACCACCACGGTCCTTATCGCCCGACAGGAAGGCCCCCAGCAACGCACCGCCCAAGGCCTCCGAATATGTCAACGTCTTCCCCCCAGCGACGCGAGACTGTCTCGAAGAGATCGCCGCCACTCTGCCGCCGGCCCAACGAAAGGCCTTGGGCAACCTCAGCTTTGACGAGAAGAACTGGACGAAATCCGTCCTGGGATTCGATGAAGACTTCCGGAAATGCGACCCCAATAAATACATCTACACCGGTTACAAGGTTCAAGAAGTCCGCGCCCTGGGAGATTTCCCCGACTACTCCACGCTCAGTGGAGTGCCTCTGCCGGAGCCGTATCCGGAGCACGACATTACAAAAGCGAAACCCCGCCCGTATCGACCCTTCCGATGGCCGTACCACCAAACTATGTGTAGGTCATCATGCTCAATCCACGCATTTCAAATCCATTTCAAGCACCTGTGTTGACCCCCATGTGCAGCATTTACCAAGTTGGAAACCGACTGGTGGCTGGAGCTAGAGAACACGTACGTGGCGCGCCTCGCACAGCGGAAAAGCTTGTATGCCGAGCACGGCGAGGCGGTTCTGCAATGGATGCCCGGGACGGAATTGGTGTGCAAGGAGCTGATGGAAATGTCGCTGCAATTCCTCTGCGCCCGGTACCCGCAGTACTTTGTCCTCCATGCGGACAAGAAGACGTTCGAGAACAAGATCCTCGGGACCACGCAGGACGTGTCGGCCAAGCATCCGCTGCTCGTCTTGATGGACAACGTCCCCGAAGACTTCGCCATCGCGATGCGGAACCCGGAGACGGGATACTACCACTTCCGCGCCGGCATCATCTGTTCCGCCCTGGGGTGGAACGTCGGCACCAAGATCGGGATGTCGATCCAGCAGGTCCACGCGCCGATCCCCGACTACAAGGAGAAGATGGAATTCAGCATGGACAGGTGAGTTGTACGCCGCTGAGACTGCCCCGGCTCCCTCATCTCCCCACCCTATCTGTTTTAAGTAGTGTGTCACCTAACATGCCTTTTGCTTTACCGTCCAGATTCTTCACCAAAATGCCAGCACAGAAACCGATCCAGCGTGGGTCCTGGGGCCTGGAGGTCGACCAACCACTGTTCATGCCGCCTGGTGACCCGCATGAGAAACTTCGCGACTTCCAGTCGCCGGACCTCGAGCCCTCACGCATCCACCTCCGCGTCGACTGGCAGACACTGCGACGCTTGCCCCTGTCCGGCGGCATCATATTCAACTTCAAGGCTCTGTTCACCCCGATAGCTGAGTTCCGTGATGAGCCCTACGTGCCGAGCCTGGTGCTGAAGGTGCTTCGTGACGGCAAGGAGTCGCTCATGAAGTATAAAAACACGTGGCATGTCGAGCACGTCACCATCCCGGCGCTCGAGGAGTATGAGAAGGAACAGATTGCCAAGGGTGTGATGGAGGATGGCTGGGCCCCTCAAACTCTCGACGAGAGCCCTTGGTTTCCGGGCTGGAAAGATAAGTGGTTGAGCACACAGGGGTTTGGCCCCAAGGCTTGATGGTTGGATGCTGGCAAGGAGATGATCTCGACATATCCTTGCTGACCAGTTTTCTGGAGGCTCTCCGCGGCTCACTGCAGCGATCGGCATCGAGAAAGACAGACATACACGATTGATACGATCACTGACTGGGTCGGTTGTCTTACGACACACATCACGACTCATTAAATCTAAAACTACACGACGGAATGGACGCACTGAATCTATTTGATTCCTCACAGTCGGCTTGTCTCGGCTTGAGTTGTCTACGGTATAGCTAGGACTAACAAGTGAATCTGCGTTTACACGGGTTGGGATAGGCAGGCACCACATTCTTGCATGGTTTTGGAAAATTCATTCATCTTCATCGTTTGGAATGTGACCTGCAGCTGTAGCTCATCACCTCCGATCATCGGTCGGAACCGGAGGGAAGGCTATTTAAACAAACCCGCCAGTCTGATGGCCATTTTCACTGACGATTCACTTTGAGCGCAATAGTATTCCTTCTGGTGAACTACCTACTTGTTCCGACATGAAACAGGAGTCTCAGTGCCAGTGCCAGTGCCAGGACTTTTGAAAACTCGCCACCACCAACCAGTCCACCGGCTCACAATCCGGATAATTTAACCAACCAATAACCACTTGCCGACCTTCCGTTGAGTAGTGACTGTGATTGGACTGACCAACCTTTCGATATCTCGCGGGGTGGTCGAGACGGCGAACGTCATTGATCCCCCCCAAAAGATATCACCATCCTTGCTTGCTGCCTGTTGATGAGCACGTTGGCATGTGAAATTCTCCGATCACCACCTGTCCTACATTTCCCTGTTTTCGGCAAGGCAATTTTCTGAATCGCTCTTTGGGACTTGACTAAGACAGGTGAATGAACGAGTGAAGTCGACCTAAAGTCAACTCGCTCTTGTACTCGCCTCAAGCAAACGGCACACGACAGACGGACGAAGCAGTGAAGCAACGCCAACAAGAAGGACGCCAGTTTTCTCCTACAGGCACTCGCACAGGAAAGGAAATCCAGCCAACACGAAGAACAACAACACCGCAGCCACCGCTGAGATCACAAGCTATGGCTACTACGACACAGAAACCGTCGCCTCCTCCATCGCAGGGATTTCTTGACATACCAGCATCTCGCGGTATCAAGGTCGAGGATCGCATCACATTTGATCTCCCTGTTCATGGACGGAAGATACCGAATCGCGTTCCTTTGGCAAACATCGAAGGAGACGAACCCGCAATTATCGATTTTACTACCGCAGATGCCGGAGCCGGGTCGGTGCTCGTCGCAAAGACCTGTGATGCCTTGGCTCAGATGGGCTACGACGACGACGTCGTTGTCAAAGTCTGCGGTTTGGTGGCTCAGAATCTAATGACGGTTGAGTCGGAGCAGGTGCAGGAGCACGTTGGCGACGAAACGGGTCTTGAGACGGATCCAGACGACCTGGAGAACTCACTTGGAAACAATGGGTTTGGAATCGCGGATATTGGCAGGGTTGTGCAGTTGATACTGAAGGCCCTTTTAGAGGAGAACATTTCTCGTTCGCGACGAGTGCATTTTAACTCCAATGAGCCGGTTCTGCTCGTCAACATCAACACCAGACCAGGTCGGGAGAGCTTGAGTAGAGTCGCTTTCAACAAGATCATCGACGAGGCCGTCAGCCAGGTGCAGCATGATTGGCAGATTTGGCCCGTTCGGGTTTACGCTGGCGGGTTTGTCCCCTCGGCCCGCGCAGGGTTTTCCGTCACGTTGCTGAACGTCGTGAACACGGATATTGGTGGACCGAGTATGGTGCAGTTGCTCGACATGCCGTGCGAGGCGTATGAATGGAATGGTTTTAGGAGAAGAGAGATATGGAGGGAAAGAGACCTGATGAAGCGCGAGGATGGGGGCTTGAGCTGGGGTGAAGAGGGGCTCGTTGCCGATGATGCTTCGGAACATTCACTAGAGAGTGACGATGATGCGGCTTCGATCGGTTCCGATGCGTTGAGATTGGCCATTTTGAAGACACCTGCGCTAGAGAGACCAGTCGAGTTGGCGAGAGATGATGGCGAGGTAGCCTCGGCTCCCGACGTGGAGGCTGAGGAAGAGAATGATGTTGTCGCTGCTGCGGATGATGTTGAGCAGGGCAACCCGGACGCCGAATTGGTGCCACAAGAATCGGAACTTCCGGAGGGCAAGATCGAGCATCCGACTTGGCAACGAGATGATGATAGCATGTCGTTGGTAGACCTCATCATGTCCCAAGCGTTAACGATCGCACCGTTGGGCAGCGAACAGAAGGCTTCGGCTGTGGGACTAGACGAGGTTGATCCAGAGACGAACCAAAAGCCGGGATGTACCAGCGACGATGACTTTGTTGTTCTCTGAGGGAATTCTCATCGGAATGAGCTCGTTTGGCGTTGAAGGTTTGGAATGATGCGAAGAGCAATAGCAGTCGAGAAACCAGCTTTGTTGGTAGCAATTTCACCCACTCACAGAACCACTTCTGCTTCTGCTCCCACCTCTACTCCTCGACCGAGGACTCTCACCATTTTCGCTTGCTGTGCCATTGCGATCAGCTTCTTCCATGATCTCGTCCTCCTCTTCCCCTTCCTCTTCCATGGCATCTAGCTCGGCCTGCAACGGACTGATGCGTTCCTCTAGTTGATCCAAATCCTCGAGCAACTGTCTCGCAGGCAATTTCCAAAGACTTGTTCCACAGACCCGGTCCTTGGTCAATAGGTTATCCACAAATTCATCCATATGGACCAAGACATATGACTCTTTCCTCCGTTGTCTCAATTTCCTTGAATCTTCTAGAAAGGGCTCCAGCGTCTTATAGGCGTCCGCGGGGTCAAAGGTCAGCCTCGCATAGAAAGCAGCTAATGCTCGTAGATATTTCCATTCCTCGCCTCCAGTGTTCAGATATTCAAGTACAATGTCCTTTTCTGGGACCAGTGTCAACAATTTGAAGGCCAGGCATATGAACGGCGACGGCTTCATTGCAACTCCGTACGTTCCGCCTATGTATGTGAGCTCGACTGCTCTATCACAGAGTGTCGCCGCGTTTAGGCCAAAGCATTGCTCTTTCCAGTACAGAGAGTCGGTGATTCGATCTCGCATCGCAGTCTCGAGGAGTAGGGCAGGGTTCTGGCCTCGAATTAAGGGACCTGAATAGCCACGATTGTCGAGGGAGTTGGAGGCATCGGCGCGGTGAGTCATAATCGCGGTAGGTGGGAGGACAACGTTCAACTAATAACAGCGATTGGAATCAGACGGTTTGACTGTTGTTGTGAAGATTGTCTCGTGTCTTGCCTTGACTCTTGAATCTCTTACTTTTCTTCTAAATGATCTGCCCAACGTCATCGCGCCAAGAATTGCCGATGCCCTTTCCACGTGACTGCCAAGTCAAAAGTGCACTAGTAGCCGCTTCCTCTGCCGTGTATTTACAGCGGAGCAAATGTTTATCAAGCGCAACCCGAGTGGTGCAAGTAGATATCTATTTCCATCACATTCGCGTAAACATCTCAACACCCTGCTCACTGTACAATTCTGAACAGACTTTAACCAAGTTGGCCTTGCACTTGCACTCTCTCCAATTTTTCAATTCGTCCTCTTTCCCTTTCGGAACGCGCCAGGCAACTAGCGGTGCGTTACGTTGGTGTTACGACAAGATAATTCCAATTTCAGAAACCGAATCTCGATATTTCCATTAGGTCTTAATCATGGTACTGTGACGGGATTAGGATGTCGGCCTTGGAGGCGGCCCTCGTTCCCGTCACTGGCCTGGACAGGATCAAGGTCTTTCATCGATTCATCTGCACTGCTGTGCTGTATTTTCCACTGCTTGAAGTCAAATCCTAGATCGGCTAGGAAACGGACTTCGTGTCGCCTTGCACCCATGTTGCGGCTTGCAATCTTAATGAGTGGGAAACGCTCGCGAACCCACTGCTTCTCCTCGCCCCAAAACGGCGGGACCTTGCCATTTCCACCGCTTCCCAGACCCGGATTACGCTCCGCAGACATGCTCCAGTCGTGAAGGCGATTGATATACGCGGCATCTTTCGGGAAGGCGAGGTTGTGGACCAACTTGCCGGTCCCATAGGAGGCAAGCTTGTCGGCTTCCCATTTTTGCATTTCGGCTTGGGTGGGGAGAGCGAGGCGGCCGGAGAAGACGCGAGCAATGGTGCCAGACTGAGCCTCGGCGACAGGAAAGGGGACGATGCGTTGTGGAACTCCCAGGAACACGAGGCTGGGCCGTGGGTAATAGAAGATATGTTCGTACAGGGACTCCGTCCGCAAGCCAGTGGTCGTAACTGGCGGATCCAATTCGCTCAAAAAGGGGTATGAGTATTGGTATCCCGTGCAAAAGATTATCGCGTCGATTTGCTTCTCTACACGGCCGTTGGCAAAGCGGACACCTCGATCGTTGATGAGGAACTCGGCTATTTCGGGAACGTAAATCATGTTTGATGCGCTCTGGCCTGTTTCATCTTGCACTATAGTCGGTGCAGCCGACTGTGGCTTCTCCTTCTCCGAGACGAAGACGGTCGATTGCCCAACCGTGCTGATTTGTGCCGACAAGTCAATCCCTGAGGCAGAGTTGCCAACGATGATTACACGCTAGGACTTCATAAGCAACAACGCACACAATCTACTCACCTAGAGTATCAGGAGCTCGGGAACTAACCTTCCCTACGTAGTCATCCGGCCGTCTATAAAACTTGGAGTGAGAGATGGCGTTGGGAAACAGTCTGTGGAACTTCTGGAGACCGGGTATGGCCGGGATGAAGGGGTCAGAGTAGTGCCCACTGGCGCACACTACGGCATCGTACTCCGTCGTTGTCTCGACTTTGGACCGCAAATCTCGTGTTGTGACAGACCAGCCTTCAAGGCTACTTGCGGTCAGGGGTTTGACTTTGACGACTTGAGTAGCCAGTTGTAACATTGAGGCTATGTCTTCGGCATAGTCGTCGAGATACCGCTTGACCACCTCGAATTTGGGAAAGAGAGAAGAGCCGACTGGAAATGGTTGATCCGAGAAGTTCATCAACGTGTGCGGTATGTTTGTTTCCAGGGAGTTGTAGATCGGCGACACAAAAATTGGCTTGCTCGGTTGGGCTTGGTCAAAGATAGGCTCTTCAGGAATATCACTAGGTTTGGTACGTGGAACTGTCAGGTGGTCGTCGACATGGTAAGACGTGTAGTTCCACACCCCTCCCACCTCAGGTCGTTGGTCGAAGATGACTATTTTCGAAAATTTGTTCTCCGCCTTGAGATATCTTGGTCCGTTAGTATGAAAACGGCTCCTAGTCGAGTCGTCACTGTTGAAGCCAGAGGAAGACTGCTTACTTAGCTGCGGCGAGCCCGGATGGTCCGGCACCAATGATAGAGATGGTTTTGATGTTCATGTTGATAGATTGTTTGAGCACAGATAACAGGGATCCAAGCACTGAGCGCGTATCGGACCGCCGAGAGTCTTAAGTAGGTGTTTGAGGGAAAAGTCGAGGTCGGCCCCATTCCGCTAGGAACAACCATTCGTCTACTTAATAGATACCGCCCCACCACGGGCTTCCTCCTCCAGTAGTATTTTAGGTCTCTTAACGAAGTGATAGGAGCGGAAAAGGCTCATCAAATGGGGTGATTCGTTGGACCCGGCGAAAGCAAAGAATTTTCTACATTTTCGTTACAGCAGACTAGAACCCAGGACGTGACAGCTCAATTATAAGACATTCATCTCTTTAACAGTGGGGAGAACGTCGGGCAGATAGTCGAGAGATGCCAGATTACATGACCTTAAGCATTCTACTCCCCAAATATTTTCTCTAAGTAGCGTAACCAATTCTCTCCAAGCACTTTCTTAATCTTCTCCTCATCCCACCCCGCCCTAGCCATGGCACAGGTGAGTTCTGCCCTCTCTGCCAGCGGCCCCAGCGGTTTGACAACCTTTTGACTTCCCCATGGCGTCAGACGTCGAGCATAGCCCTTGTCTTTGTTGCACCAGGCCATGAATTCACTCGGTCGTCCATGGCCTTCGCTTGCGTCGGATCCAATTCCCACTAGATCCTCGCCAACCAACCTAATGACATAGTCCAATGCCTCGACATAGTCATCTATCGTGCTGTCGTTTTCCTTTGCCATGTGAGGTCCAAACTGGGAGAGGCCGACAAAGCCACCCTTAGAGCCGAGGAGCTTGATTAGATCATCCGACTTGTTGCGAGGATGGTCCTTCATTCCGCCGGGGAGGATGTGGGAGAAACAGGGCGGTTTTCCTTCGGGAGCATAACGGATGACATCCTCTGTCGTCTTGGGCCCGACGTGGCTAAGGTCGACAACCATTCCTAGCTTCGCCATCTCGTCGACTACTTCGCGCCCAAATCCTGTCAGCCCGGAATCGTTGAGCTCGGTGTACCCTGCACCGGAATAGTTCTGGGTGTTGTAGGTCAGTTGCATCTTTCGGACGCCCAAGTCGCGAAAGACACGGAGGTAGTCTAGCTGGTCCTCGATTCCAGCCGTGTTCTGCCATGAGAGGAGGACTGCAGTCCTGCCTGATTTCTTCGCTTCGCGAATATCTTGCACATTATGTGCTTGAACGATCAGATCAGAATGCTCTTCGAACCACTTCTTCCACTGCACGACATTGGCAATACTGCCTCGGAAGCCTTCCCATAAACCACAGGTACAAGAGACGCCTGTGATGCCGCCCTTTTTCCAGGATTCAAAGATTTCCCTTGACCAGTTACAAATATTCAGCCCGTCGAAGTGAATGGCTGATGCATGGATGGCGCGGGCCTCCGATTCGCTGACCATATTTGTTGACGGGTGTACATGTTCATTTTTGAACTATATTGTCACGAGATGAAGGCTTCTAAGTAGACCTGGGAATTGGAAGATAACAAAACAGACCACCATCCTCCATCGATGGCGCAATTTCGATGGCTAACCAGACTGGGCGTCACTTTTCTCCACAGCCTGGATGACGTGCGAGGCTTGCCACTCCATCCTAAGCCCAATAGTGTCTTGCACATGAATCCTTCTCGAGAACAGAGCTAGCTCCTAATTAGAGGCGAATTAGAAAGGTTTCAAAGTGGAATAAAAGAGGGGCGACGGGCCGAGTGGAGAGGAGATCCTGAAGAATTCAGAGCTTCTGGGCGGAGGAGGCCCGACGGAAAGCCATCTATCGGCTTCTCCCGACTAAAATCACCATTTCAGGTTTTCAACCCTTTGACCGTCTGCTCTCTTGATGATGACCCTAGGCAACCCTACCTCCATTCGAATCCTCTAAGCTACTTGCTACAATTTGGCTACCAACATTCACGCTATGCCGTCGACACGGCACTGCTTCCCATGTCAGACTCCTCTTTACGCCCGGAGGCCGTCTTTCACCGCTTCCGAGCTTGGCCTTCCACCTCTTCGAAACCAGGCTCTGAAGCGCTTGGGAAAAGATATGCTGGAGTTTCAAAGTCTCACTACGGCGGAGCATCGGCTGGCATCGTTCCTGCGTGCCACCGATGCAAATCCCTGAAGAAGAAATGCAGTCGAGACTGGCCCAAATGCGAATTGTGCGACAGGGCAGGGGTCAGATGCTCCTTCCAGGACCAAGATATTACCCCAGTTCCAGGTCAACCTCAACTTGAAGCTCGGGTTGCCTGGCTCTCCAGAATTGTTAACGACCTCCTCCCATCCGGGACTTCCCCGGTGGAAGCACTTCACACAGGCACTGATATATCTACCATTCTCACTGGGAACCATGATGAGAATGAGGACCGCCGAGCCATTGTTGATGAACATGTGGAAAATATCGCTGATGAGCAACAGCGTTCACCCGCTGGGCAGCTGTTTCGACCTTTGCAACATGCAAGCCTCTCTCCCCCGACCCCTCATCCAAGATCACGGCTAGAGACTGTTTCTCGGCCTCATGACGACGGAATTTCACCCCAACACTGGGGAGATGAATTGCTTGGAAGTCCCAACAGGCATCCAGCTGTTCCTCAGACAATGACAACCAACTCTTCAGATGAGATGAGCAGACAATTTTTTGAAGCCTATTTTCGCCATAACCACCGAGTGTATCCATTTATCGAGCGGCAAAAGGCGTCAGCCGCCTTAGAAAATATGGGAGACCTGGGAAGATGCAGGGAAGCACCCATGTCTCGAAAAATTCATCTCATCATGGCGATAGGTTGTACGACGCTTCATCGAGCAGGGAAGGTTCCCGACGAAGTCCGCGCCAGGTTTTCAGTTTCGTCCACTGAAATTATGCAAGAATGCATAGAGGATAATTCCGTTGATTCAGTTGAAATCCTTCTCCTACTTGCTCTTTATTCACTCTTTGAGGCCTCCGGAATCTCCCCCTGGACCATCGCTGGCATCATTTCCCGAAAAACTCTGATGGCTGGCCTCAATCACGCTCAGAAAACCACAGAGAGCCTCTCAGCAAGGGACCTTGAGCAACGTCGGCGATTGTTCTGGTCGGCCTTCACATTTGATACTATGATATCTGTGTCTATGGGCCTCCCCACGAGTAACTATGATGCGCGTCCTGACGTTCCATTACCTGGCCTCACCGTGGAAGAATTTGATTCTGCTGATTCTAATGACTATGCATACTCGCTGCAAATTGCTCGACATGTCATTCAACTGCGGCAAATCGAGGCCAGTATTCTCCAGAGAATTCAACTAACCAGATCGACGTCGAATACCTCGTGTAGTCGAAATGAAAAGCGAGTGCTTGTTGACGGTCTTCGTGCCCGGGTCGAGGACTGGTACAGCCAGGGCTGCCTTCTTGCACCGAAAGAACTGGACAACATCCCATTTCACAATACCGTCACCTGGCTGACGGTCCGTTACTTCAACCTCCTCTTCTTGTTGCACTCACCCTCATACCTTAACCCACGTCCTTCTCGCGATGAGCTATTCCGACTGCAACACTATATTGATAAGTATGTCCAAAGCTCCTCTGTTCTCTTGCAGCAGAGACAGCTTCCGCTAAACTGGATCACATTGTACCGCTTCATCAACATCTTCGCAGTGCTCTTGTGCTGTTTCAGCCAGTGGCCTCGCCCTCATTCTACCCGATCCAGCAATCACGAACCCTTCTCAAAGAATCTCTTGTTACGGTGTGCAAGTATTGTTGAGGCGTTCCCGCATCATTGGACTTTTGCTACACGATGTGCACCTTTATTCCACCGACTTTCCATTCTTGTCCCCGCTTTGAACAATGGGAAAAGCAGGAACGTCGATCTTAGCCCATATCATCCTCACACAGTCCACAATAACCTTGGTTCCTCAACAAGCATTTCAATGATGGTGGCCAGCCCGATGTCTCCAGAGACATTAAATTACGACGAAGGCTACTCAATCACTGCACTAAAAAAAGAAACTTCCGAGCTTATTGGCGAGGTGATGGGCCCAAGTTCTTGTTCATTTTATATTGTCAACGAACTCGTTCAGGACTCGACTCAAAGCGACACTTTTGACGATGGAGATGAGTACGAGAATAACCGCGATGAATATCACAATCACCATCTTTATGCTGCTCCCTCTAGTGGCTACGGGCGTAGCCAGCATCTAGATTCATATCACCAGCAACAGCAGCAAACTTCTCCACCCGAAATTCATCCTTGTTTCTGGATTTGATGTAAAATTGCCGAATCATCATTAAGATTTGTGGATGGGATCGAAGTTCTTCAAGAAAATATGGATTCCAATCTTAAGAATGAAAGTATCAAACTGTGGGAGATTTTGGTCGGGAACTTGCGCCCTGTTTGGTCTCCCCTTCAGTAGAATGGCACGAGGAAAAGATATCCCATATCGTTTGTAATCCACAACTACGTGGATGTATGATCTTCTTATCGCCACTTACTCATGTACCGTCCACGCAGTGGTACTGGTGGAGCTTCATGGTCTTTGAGGAGAGAAACACCACCCCACATGAGCGGCGTCGATTTCCATCAGTTCTGGGAATGGTTGAGCCGCTGCGAAAGAGGAAACTCATCCATTGAACTGGTCCGACGGCAGATCAGCCTTGGATCCACAGAGTTCTTATCAGGGTCCAAGGCCGGTGTATCCTAATCGGGCATTTTGTGTCGGAGGTTCCGCTTCGACTCCATCTCTTCTACCCCACTCCCTGTAGGAATCCCGTCCGAGAGTTCCAACCTTGAGATCGGACTTTCTAGTCTACCGCAGTAAATTTTGCTCGTATCGTGGCAAACACGTTATCACCAACGTCAACAAGATGGCGACATTATTTGACGGCATCGCATCAGCCCAAGGCTATAATCATCCAATCGAGTATAAATGCGAGTTTGCCACAACCGTGAGAGGAGTTTGATGCCAATGATTGTGGTATCTTCGACCACTTCAACTTCGCTGCAGAAAGGTCGACATGGAATCGACCATTGAAAAGAACGCTGCAGACACTGGCCAGAAAGCATCCACGATTTCGGAAACGTCAGACAGTTTACATGGCGGGATGATCAACGCGTCCAATGGCCCCCAGCGGCACAAGACGGTTTCGCAGAAGATTTTGAGCGTCGTGTGGGACTCTCTGGACAAGGCGCCAGAGGAACGGAAGTTTGTGGCCAAAGTCGACTGGTGGATCCTGTCTTATGTGTGCATTGCATACTTTGTGAAGTATCTCGACCAGACCAATGTGCGTACCATTCCACTTTGTCTCTGTGGCTGGTTGGATACCCGTCTAACAGGCTTGGTGTCGTAGGTCGTCAATGCATACGTGTCGGGAATGAAAGAAGACCTCAACATGAGCGGCAATGACTACAACTACATGTCCACGCTCTGGACGGTCGGCTACATCTTGGGGAACCTGCCGTCCCAGGTGATCATGACCAAGGTGCGACCTTCGATCTGGTTGCCGACGCTAGAGCTTCTCTGGTCCTTTCTGGTGATGGGCATGGCCGGAGCGAAAAGCAAGTCGACACTGTACGCGCTCCGGTTCTTCATTGGATTTCTCGAAGCTTCGGCGTACCCCGGGATCATGACGCTGCTGGGAAACTGGTACACCCCGGAGGAGCTGGGGAAACGGGCGGCCATCTTCCAGACCAGCTCGGCGGCCGCGCAGATGTTCTCGGGTTACCTCCAGGCCGGGTTGTACTCGGGACTGAACGGCAAGCACGGGCTTTCGGCGTGGCAATGGCTGTTCCTCTTCGACGGCATCATCGGCATCCCCATCTGCATCTACGGCTACTGGACGATCCCGGATAGTCCGACCAACTCCCGGGCGCGTTGGCTGACGGCCGAGCAGCGAGAACTCGGCGTGAGGCGCATGGAGCGCGTGGGACGGAAGCCACCGACGCGGCTGACGTGGAAAATCTGGAGCGAAGTCTTCACTTCGTGGCCCGTGTATCTGTTCATGCTCGCCTTCTCGGCGCACGTGCTGGGGATCCGCGTGTACAGCTACTTCAACATCTACCTGAAAGCGACGAAGCGGTATACGGTGGAGCAGGTCAACGTGATCCCGACAGCGGGCTTCGGGATCCAGATTTTCTTCACCTTGTCGTACGCGTGGGCCAGCGACGCGCTCCGAGTCCGCGGGCCCGTCATCGTCTTCGCCTGCGGCGTCGCCATGATCGGCACCATCATCCTGAGCGTCTACCCTTCGCACAATCACGCGGCCATGCTGGCCGGCTGGTTCTTGACCTTCTGCGAGACCGGCGCCGGCGCGCTGATGATGGCCTGGATCAATGAGATCTGTTCCTTCTCCACCGAACATCGTCTGCTCGTCATTGGTATCACCGAGACCATGGCCTTCACCATGAATGCCTGGGTCATTTTGTTCGCCTACAACACTTCGCAGGCCCCACACTTTCATGTCGGCTATCAGCTGGCCACCATGTTCTTTGCCATTGAGGCCATTACTGTCGTCGCCATTTCTTACTGTGCGAAGAGATGGAAGCCGGCGTTGCGGGTGCACTAACGGAGCGATTGGAGTTGTGGGCTCAGCTCACTTGATTGAATCCTAACAAATTGGACCGGTCTAGACAGATTATACAGATAATGCATTTTGCTGGATGACGTGTTAATTCCCTCTGGCGTGAAGTGAGTGATACTGTTCGGCGACGGTGAGTTGGTGGTTGAAAGTGAGTTACGGAGTATCCGTCAGTGATTCGTGGTGCAAAAAGCGGCGTGGCCAAGAGTCCACCCTCGCACCCTCGCCTCCCATTCCGCCGCCAAGACTCAGATGGTTGTCCCTGACAACCAAGTACAGTAAACATCATTCAACTTGATCCAGATGATCACGAACAGTCTTCTGCATATACGAAGTTTGACCTACCTATGCTATCGTTTGCCAATTAAAGGCCTAGTTTAAACTTGCTCAGAGTTATCCCTCTGGCACGCTACGCAAAGACTTCCCTCCTTTCAGTGCACACTACTTCAACGCTCCCACATTTCGGGCCTGTGCAGACACGGAATTTGGGATTGGATTGGGATCGCAGATTGGTCCTTGCACCGACGGACCGACATCCAGCAATGGTTCTCCTCACATCATCAGCAGTGGGGGTTATAATATCCAGCGGTGTGGTGTGTACCTTCACATTCCTCCTCTTCCTGTCGGGCTACGTGTTGCAGCAGCAGACGGTCCGGTCGATACAGGAGGCATTGAGGCAACCGCCTGAACCCAGGCCGGTGGTGACATTACCACCACAGTTTCAACATCTGGACGATGACACGTCTTCGTCCGTGCTGGAATCGTCGATAAATGACTCCGAGTCGCTGGGGATTGGAGCAGACGTGGCAGAGAGCGACGGGCCATTCCCGGAATCTATTCAAGTGCCGGACGTGGTGGTGGCTGATGGTGGGAATTCGGGTGACGAACAGAAGATA
This sequence comes from Exophiala calicioides, assembly GCA_001599795.1. NCBI lineage: Eukaryota > Fungi > Ascomycota > Eurotiomycetes > Chaetothyriales > Herpotrichiellaceae > Exophiala > Exophiala calicioides. The sequence goes on along the minus strand of BCHZ01000005.1, from coordinate 727,263 downwards.
CAGTCAAACTTGGACTCGAGCAGAGAAGTTCCTCTCCAGCGGCTTGCGTACATGTTTGCCCTGGTCGAACCATCGGACTTGTGCTCTGTGCTCCTCTTCTCGAAACAACAACGGGCAACCTCTCAACTAGCTGTTCAGCCTTCCATTGTTCTTCTGTACCCGTCAACATGGGAATCGGAGTCGACACCCCTTCACATGGCAGCTCTGGGACTCATGCGAGACGTTGAAGAAGTCTACAACCTGGCTTACCACCCTGTCGCGATCCACAGTGGTTGGGATTTGAACTCTCAACTGCTTGGTGAGGTCCAGCTGAACCAGTGGGAGTATGATCAAGCGTTGTACCTGAGGTCGCCGGGGCTTGCCATTGACACGAAAGCGTTGGATACAGCTTTGTCGGGGACCTCGGGATCGAAAACTTGGTGGGCCCAATTGAATCCAAGCTCCGGCAACAATCCAGATATCCTACTCGTCACTCCGAGAGGCTTGCGGACTCCCAGACGAGAAATGAGGAGGCTGGCAGTATCTGCCGTTTTCGGCCACACGGATGTCCACGAAGATGAAGCGTACGCCGAGGAATGGGCCAAGGATGCCGCCTACGTGCTATTTGAGAGAGAGGACTTGGAAAGGAACAAGGATGACAATCAGTGGTATCGAGACTTGGTTGAGCGATTTGATCGGGGGAGGGAGGCTGTCTGTGCCGGAAGTGGGTTGCTCAAGGAAGAGCAGTCGGTCGATTGAGAAAGGCCTGTAAAAGAAAAAGATGAGCATTGTTTGGCGTTTATGAGTAAATGACCCATCATGTAGAACTAAGAATACCATGTACAATTGAATGAGAGTCTTGAGAGTCTTCAGAGTAGACCGCTGCCGCCCATGATGAGCCTCGCTCTGACGAAGAACACGTGAAACCCCCCAACCCCCCCAACAAGCAAAGTCGAATTCTCTTGATCTTCAGCTGCTGCCTCGGCCGCTGTCGTCGGTTCTCTCCTGCTGGGTCTTCTAATCACCTCCACCGAGTACTTATCTTCCAAACGCGCCGCGCGGTCCCTTTTCCAAATACAGGTGCTCTACGGCCGTGGAAGAAGCCCGCGCTAAGTTATTACTCCGTAGGCGCCGAAAGGTCTAAGCACGCCAAAGCACGCCAAAGCGCGCCAAAGCTGCTGGGTACGGGAAAAGACAGCTCTGGGGAGACTCCTCTGGGTAGCAGTCCATAATTACATGGCGCAATCAAGCTGACTAACGATAAGAACCGCTGGCCCAGGCGTGCCCAGGCCTCTTGTCACTCGTGGCCCGGGTGGGAACGGATGAGTAAGAAAGCAATTCCAGTTCCCGTTGACAAATAACAGCACCCCCACTTGCCCCGGGGCGGTGCTGCGAACGACAAACCAGAGCGCCCGCAACGCTTGGCCTCTCGGGCCAGGTTCCCCCTCCAAGCTCCGGCGCTGCCGGATAGCGCCTACTTATTACTGGGTAGCTAGCCCAAGCACGCCCAAGCCAGCCTAATTGTGCCCAAGCGTGCCTAAGCGTGCCTAAGCCAGGCAGCTTCTCGGGCTCTGAACAGGAATCACGCCCGTGCTGCTTTCACTCCCGCAGGCTGCATGACGTCTATGCCCTGGTCGCCGAGCCTAGCTGGTCGCCGGGTTGAGCGAGTTGAGCGAGTTGAGCGAGTTGAGCGACTTTGTCATGCTCGCTTCGCTCCTGTGAGTGAAGACGAATCTGAGATACGAACGGGATCCGCTTCTCTTTGCACAGGTATAAGTCATGAGGTTCTGGCCATAGTGTCATGATCCTCACCACCATCTTCCACCCAAGACACCTTTCTACACAATTGACTCTTCTCAGCAGAAGTACCCTATCCTTGCGACTTGTCCGCAGCCTATCTCCTCCCGTCCGCAACTCGAGATCCTTCCTCATGACTACTTCGAAGTCCTCCGCATCCCTGATCCCCGCTGACCCCGCGAAGGTCATGGTGATCAGGGATGTCGTTCCTACCATCACCACCCTCAGCGTACCCTTCTCCCGATTTGGACACATCAAAGTTGGCGGTCGGGGCACATTGGTCAAGCTCAGGACCGGCAACGTCGCCGTCTTTTCTCCAGTTGCCTTGACGCCCGACGTGAAGACCAAAGTGCAGTCCCTGGGCCCTGTCAAGTACATTGTGGCACCGGACATCGAACATCACATCTTCATCACCCCTTGGGCCACCGAGTATCCCGACGCAGAAGTGATCGGGATGGAAGGTCTACCAGAAAAGAGAGAGGGAGATCCAGCCACAAAGGGAACCAAATTTACCCATGTGTTCACCGCGAAGAACAAACTGGACCTGAAGATCACCCCCGAATTCGACGAGGAATTCGCCTATGAATATTTCGATTCGCACGCCAACAAAGAGCTGGTCTTCCTCCACAAGCCAACCAAAACCATGATCGAAGCCGATTTGATCTTCAACCTGCCAGCCACCGAACAATACTCGAAAACCGGAATCAACGCCCGCTCGGGGATCTTGACCAAGTTATTTGGAGGCATCATGAATACCCGGGGGGACATGACCTGGCAGCGGCGCTTTATCTGGTACGCATCCGGCGGCAAGGACAGGGCTGGCTTTACCGAATCAGCCAAGAGAATCAAGCAATGGGATTACGACCGAGTCATTCCTTGTCATGGAGATGTGATTGAGACCGGCGGCAAGGCCATTTTGGACAAGGCCACCGCGTGGTTTATTGAGGGCAAGCATTGATTGGATTTGAGATACCCTGGAGAGGAATGTTGCGAGCTTTGAGAAAACTAATAATACCAATGTACGGATATCAGTCATGAATTACTTAATAACACACCAGTTTACAGTCTGATTACGCGTTCACGTGCTTTTTCACCCACGCAGCATCAACCACAAAGCCTCGCCATTAGTTGCTACATCTAGTTGATACAGGCAGAGCCTCCTTACATGATTGTCTTGTTGAAATCAAGGATTGAACACATGGATATATCCCTATCTCTCATAGCTATGGATCAATTTCTAGTTCTGCATGAAAAACATAACATGCCTCAAAGGTCGTACCTTGGTCGCGAAACTCCCTCATTCCGGCGCTCCAGAACTTCACGGCGGCGTTCAACTGACATCACAAACTCAGCGCAAAAATAGATCAGATGGCCAAATAGTGCATTCGTGAGCAGTTTTGTGCCAGGAATAGGTGTTGACCACTTAGTCGCCTAGTTTCGCAAAATTGCTGCCCCGGTTGCGTCGAAGCTCCGCCATCACTGCCCTGTGAAGAGCTATATTTCTCTCTGCAGACCCAGGTTTGCCAGCTTTAACTCCTAACCTTGCCGCAAGCAGAACTCTGTATTCTGAATCGGAATCCTGGTAAAGAAGCTTCAGGAGATCCTTGATCGAGTTGGCCCAGTTAAGTTTCTCGCCAATGTTATCTGCTCTCTTCTTCAAGATCTCGTTGAGCTTCGCCTGGGATAAAGATTCGTCTTTGACTATCGTAGGCCACTCGAGCTTCTCAGCCGCGGAGAATATTTCATGTGTCGTTGTAAGTCCAGGGATTTCTAACAACAGCGCTTTCAGGTACGCAGCGGCCATTCCCGCTGCGTATGGCTGCCATTCGTCGTTCTTGTGGGAGTCTGCATAGTCGGAGATTCCACGAATGATCAGGCCTGGGAACGACTCTTGGAGTCCTGCAGCCTCCATCTCGACACATAATACCTTGTAATCTTTCTGCAGTCGGTCCCGGGTTACCCCGTCTTTGACTACCCTATTTGCCGATCCGATTGTGCCAAAATGGTCACGAGACAAGATGTCGGTCCGATTCTTTCGTGGAATGAGCTCAGGCCCTGCCCTAAGGCAGTCTGAGCATGTTGTACCACCTTGATGCAAGTATGTTGCCTTGAATAACTGATCCCGATCCACCCCCGGAGATGAAAATCTTGCTGCCATATCGGGGCGTTCAATAATCATCTGGTTTAGATGTCCGCGCATCTGGTTCCAAAGCTGGCTTTCTCCTCCTTGCGCAAGGAGCTTGTCTGAATATCCTGTAAGGATTCTTGGTGGCTTGTTCAACATGCCAATCCTTTCGAATCCTCCGTCGGGAAGCGCTCTGCCCAGATCATATTGAACAACTCCAGTGAAATCACCCTCCGGTCTGCTCACTACCACATCGCCAAGCCGGATGTCGCATTTCTCACTAGGCACGCCACCACCGATGCCCACAAGAAAGCAGAACTTGATTCTTGGGAAGTCATTCACTAATTGCGTGGCTACCGCTGCCGCCATGGTATTCCCGCTCCGAACCGCCATTGTAACCACAATTCTGTGATCCCCAATTCTGCCGAAGGTGTAGGCGTTCAGGCTTTGATAGGGGAGTTGTGGAGATCCCCTGTGCGTTTCATCAAGCATCGCAGTGATGGCGTCTAGCTCGGTTTGTAGACTACAAATGCAAGCAACTTGATATTCATGGACAGGGGCAACTGTAGACGAAGACATATCTCCGGTTGATGATAGAGACGAAGGAATTCCAATCAGCCAAATGAAATTTCTTCACAAGTGACTCCTAGAGTGGTGCTATTCCGTTGACTGCATGGCAGGAGAAACAGCTTACTATTAATCTCGAGCACTCAGCCCGATGAACAACCAACACTATCCTTGGACATTGAATTCGGGCGTCGGGCGACGGACTCGAATAATCCCAGTCGAAAATGGGGCGTTGAGATGCATGCATAAGGATGACATTGCAGAAGCCACCGAACCTGTGTTCTCGACTGACAGCCAGTAAATCCCGGGCGGTGAAATGGCTGCATTGATACCAATTATTCTCCAGGATGGTCAAGGGTAGGGTTGGAATGTGTAGCATGGTCATTGGCCCCAGAAACTTGGCAGATGCATCACCACGAATGCAGGCATGAAATGAGGCTGCACCATGGTCAGATTGAATTCTTCTTGAGTCTGGATTCCAGAGGTCTGAGGACACTGGATGAGGCTCCCACGACAGCTAGCCAATCGATAGCTGGTATCGATCTGCCGGCTCATTCTCTAGCATCCGGGCGGGGTAATGCAGCTCGAGGCGAACCCTCCATACTCTCCACAGAGCCATATTGCGGCCTGGATCATAGCCCATGAATCAAAAGTGATCCGCAGCGCGGTGGGCGCTCGCTTCTTGCGCCAGAGCCTCACTCTCTGGGAAGGCGGGGATTTCAGCTTGCCGAAGCTGAAGACTGCTAATGGCGTCAATCGTTTAAGTTTGGCACAGTTGAGAGGGCTAATCAAGATTATCCTTTTTCTTGATCAGCTTGGCGGTTGGGTCGGCTGGGAACTGTGCCTTCTCCAACAAAGATCTTCTCCGATGGTTCGCAAAGTCATCATGTAAGTAGGTCTTCGAGTGGAAAACATCTAAAAGTTCCTGAAGTCTTTCCGTCAAATCCAAAGCCATAATACAAATCGAAATGGAATCTTCTTCGTGTCCCTCACGAAAATGTCTAATTCGCTCTCCCACAATTTGGTGTCAATCATCTCATGCACTTAGCTGTCTCAGCAGTGTTACGCTGTTTTTCTCCTCTTGGGCTTCGAGCTTCTGGGTGACCCCAAGCCTTTGGGGCTGTTTCGGGAACTGGAAAGGGTTGAACTCTGGGTGCTGGCTCTTTTGACCGAAGGAGTGCTTCGTTCATCCCCCGAAAGCCCTTCAGAGAGTACCTCGTGCAATCTTTCCAACTGAGGAAAGTCTTCCTGCAGCCTTTTGATATACTGTCCACATTTGTCCGTGCCTTCCGTCCCAATATGATTCAGGTATTGTCTCCCAAGGGCAAACGTCACCCAAATGCCTGCCGACACAGCAGGTATCAATGCACCGAAAACCAGAATACCACCAAAGCAGGCTAGGGTAGCTCCTTGTCCAAGTAAAAGAAGTTGATCCACCACCTTCAAAATGCCCTTCTTTAGTCGAACAAGTAAGTCCGCTAGAAACCTCCTCGGGCTTTGCGGGCCATTACTTTCGTCCAAAACAATGAGATATGCAAGGCGAATAGCAAGATCATGACAGTTCCACCAGAGAGAGAAATACTCCCACCCGCTCATAAGCTTCCGATAGACTGTGGTCATGCTTAGCAGTTGATTTCCGATTCAGAAGATTACTTGCGAAGTCTTACATTTTTTAGAAATCTGATTGTCCGAGAGTTTCGTTTCGCCGATCTCTTCAATTGCGTATATGTTTTGAAGATCCTCGCTGTCTAGGCGGCGGGAGTCTCCGGCGTCTATTACGTCTTGACCATCTCCCCCTACATGTTCCCATACTGTTGCGGACTCCATTTTTCTTGACAGAATGAATCTGCGATTATTGTAGACAGATTTGTCCATGACAACAACTGCATAGTGGACAGCAGTGCCCAAGATGGCATGAGATATCCGAGGGAGGCTGCTCATATCACTTGTGCTGTTCCAATCGATCGAAGAGGGACGAGGTACGAGGTTTATACCAGCAAGTGAAAGTCCTTCAGCGATCTTCTGGTATTTCTCGCCTATAGCCATCGCGACAAGGAGGATTTTGCGAGATTCACGCCTGGCATTTGAATAGTCTTTGATCGAATTAGCATTCAATTTCGCAAGGGGATCATAGCCTAGTATACCTCTCACAAGGACCGATTCGCCCTGAAAGAGCTCTCTAAACCAGCCCATAGTGGATTTGAGTCAGCGCCTTGTCTAGTGAGACCACCATCAGGCTCGAGGCCAGAGTGCCCACGTTTTGTATTCGCGGAGACCCCGCCACGCCCCTATGTCTCATTTAGACCACCTGCAGCATTATTTCATTTTCACTGCACAACGCTGTGAATGGAATGATAGTAGGTTCGAGCGCGGGGTCGATTCCAAAGGAAGGCAGGGTAGCCACGTAGCCTAACAACGAAACATAAACGACCAATAATACGGAGTATTAGTGCCCTATTTCCAGGGGTAGATGTTCACCGGTCTTGTAATTGAGTTAGCCGTACGTGGTCGACCAATGATTAGTCAGAATTCGAATTTTCTCTTGAGGAGTTTCGTATCTCAGTGGCCTCCTGCGTTTTGAGGCTATTTTGCCCGGAGTTCTAGACGAGAACGTATGCTGCGGTGAGACAAACTGAGTTTCGCTTGTATGCGAGCTGTCAAATTCAGACGGCTGCGTGGATCCCGGCGGTCCAAAAAAGAAGTATGCCATAGCATCAGAATCAGAGGAGGACATGAATCAGTCCAACCACTGACCTAGAGGGAGCGACTTGGGCGCTCGTAAAATTTGTTTAAAAATGGACTTGCATCATGTGCGCGAACCTCTCACCTGTTTCAACTTTTAGCCAATGTAGGAGAGGCTTTACTGCTGCTAATCGACGTAATGGATCCTAAAGTTGAATAACTGGTGAGTAATAGATTAAACACCCTAGCCACGGCTTGCAGCCCCCTCATTGCACATTCGTCAAGTGCTGGTTTACTGGTTGTAAGTAGGGCAGGCAGAAACATGACAAAGATCCGCTAGGAATCTTTGGACAGGGGGTTCGACTTGCCGATACCATTGGTCGAGGTTGCAGAGCTGGTTTTGCAAGGCAGCGAAAACCCCCTTATCAGGCCAATTGAGAAGCTAAAGGAGGTCGGTCGGTCGCTCATGCGCGACTCCGCGCGCACCCTCCTCGCGAAATTGTTCAGGACTAATGGCACATGGCACCAACCCTCAGGCCAACTTCCGGGCACACTTACTCTTTTCTTTTGTACAACAGCCGGGATCCGCCACCTCTGGCTTTGGTCGACAATCTGGATACGTGGCTAGGTTTAGGAGCCACTAGTGCCCAGGAATTAGCAAAAATTTGGCAATGACAATATCTCCCGCACCTTCCACAGTCTCCTCAATTTGTTTTCCCTTCATAATCCCCGAGCATTTGGCTGCTGATCTTTTCTGGCAGGTCTCTCATTTGCCATAACCCTACGCTTTTCAGTATGGCGTTGTCATTTAATGTTGGTCATGGGGTCCTTCAAAGCTGGGGCTTCTCCGCTGGGGATATTGCCGTTATTGCTGGAGCTGGTAGGGCTGTAGGAACCTGGGTCATAAACCGATTCAAGAACCAATCACTTCTCAAGTTCATGAAGGTTGATCCCGAAGATTTCATCTCGAGGAAAGGCCTCGTTGATGCCATCGAATTACACAAGAGATGGGACGTCCGTTTGAACCTGCTCCAGAATGGACACACCCGGGTCATTAAGACACCGAGTGGGACTCCCGTCATTGAAAACATGGGAATATTCAGTTGGTTCATGACCCTTGTCATCGGCGCATTGGGTGCAACCCTGGGAAAATCGGCCATGCGACTTGCGGCATCAAACTTCCTCTCAGCCTTGTTTTCAGAGCACGTTGATGGTCTTGACTACCTCGAACGAGAGCTTCCAACTCACATACAGGGGTGGATGTCGGCGGCGGTGGTCCGGAATATCGCGACAAAGGCTCGAGCAGTCTGGAATTCGCTCCTCGCTCACGGGAAAAGACTTCCGGGAAACATTCCATCTGATGACGTGGTCGAGATTGTACGGTTTTTGTCTGGCTTGCAGGAGCTAAAGGTCAGAAACATTGCAAACAGTTTAATACAGCTTCTAACGATGTCACGGCCTTTGCTTCCATCCTTCAGTCAGTGGGTTTGGATTCACTCGTTGTTGTAGCTGGGAGTGAATGTATTTCGAACATAACAGAAAGTAACCTAGTGGTCAGGTACATTCACGATGTAGTCGCGACTGGCGTCACCATCGTTGAAGAGGATGAGAATTGTCGCAAACGGGAACGACTTCGATTTGGGATGAGAGTGCCTTTGGGATGCAAAGAAGAGTGCGTGTCAATTTGGCCTGGAAGCGCGGGGGAAACAATCGCCGAAGACAACTATTCACTGATGGCGCTGCAATATCCAGGTCGCTTGTTATCGAGGACGACCGTCGTTATCAAGGGGACAATCGTTCGCACCTAGCCAATCGCTACTGTATCAAAGATTCAACTTGGACCAACGGCATCAGAGCGGACCACCTCGCCTACGATGTCGCAACAAGATTTTTTCCGGTTCTTACTGAACCCTTGCTAAAAGCAATAACCAGTATCACCAAAAATTTCCCGGACTGGATTCCTCGCGAACGTGAAGACAGCCTCTATTACCTATGGCTTGATGCGAGTGCTCTCAGTCAGGTGCAGGCTTTCATTCTTGGCTACCATTATGAAATGCTGGAAAATATCGTTGATGCTTCTCGATTAGTCACTCGTGAGGTGTATGGAAGCTGGGGATGGTATGATGGCTCTCTGCTCCGCTCACTGGAAAGTGTTTTTAACTTCGCTGTGTTTAATGAAGCCCGATCCGAAATCTTTCTCTCACGAGAGAGTATGATCCGTCTCTTGGGCATATTTTACGTTGGGGCCGATGACGAGCAGACGAGCAGACAAGCCGGATGGACGACGGTACAATTGGAATCCACGGCAGACTCTCTCTGGTTCCCTTCAGCTTACTAGGCGCCGTTGATTCAAGGAAAAGCATAGGGATGTTCTACCTTCTGGATACCGACTCAAGTGCCATTCCCAGCAACATTCGAGGCCTGATTAGAGGTGGAGAACAGTCCCGGAAAGTTCGTACTTCCGATGACAGTCTAGTAACGGTTGAAGATCTTCGAGATCTGGCACAATTAAACCCTAAGGGTTTTCTGGAAGATTTCACTTCACACATTGAACCCGATTGGGAAAAGGATGTACAGCAATGCCCGGTCGTCTTCCGGTACAGAGGACGGGTAGTTTGCCGCTTGGCACCCGAGACAATCGAATCTGCCTGGAGTCAAAGGATCATGGAACTGATACCGCAAGGAGAAATTGGGGATGCTGTTATCAGCCCTGGGACTAAAATTTCCACACCGAATAAAGTATATTATGTCAAAAGTGCGGGCATTTTCAACATCATGAGCGACCGAATGCGAGACTTTGCTAGCCAAACATTCGATGACATGCAGCCCTCGATCCTGTTACCGACAAGAGGTCTTGCGAAAGCAAGAACATGCATAGTGGCTATGTTTCACCTCAAGGGATTTCGGCATGTCGAAATACAGAAACGCAGCATTCAATGGCCTGGTGTGCAGTGGATGGATCCTTGGAATGAGAATCGGTTAGAGAGGACGATATTTTTATACTACGAGGATGCACTTTGGAATTTACTGAGTACTGGACGTCAGGTTATTCTTGTTTGAGAACTTCATATCAAGCAGCCCTATATGTTGTTGCGCAATCTCAATGTCTTGCCGTTGTTGATGACATGACTTAGTAAGACACCAGGGATACCTCTTTAGGCGCGATATTGATGAAGCTACTAGACGAAGGACTAGGTACAAGAGTTGGGGGTTGCGGCGGCAGCAATGTTGGTGCAGGCGCGTCCGTGTCACAGGACGCTGTACTGCAGTCTAAGGCACCCATCGTTTCTGAAGAGCTGGGTGGATCCCTTACTGTGTCTGAAATGGGACTGTTTCTTGCCCCCCCGTGCTGGTTGCATGGGTATAGTACGTGGTGCATGGGAGAAATTTCCCTGTAACCTGCCGTTGAGCGGTGAAGGCGCCAGTCCTGGAAGAGTTGCCGCAGGCGTATGACAATGGCAGCGCCATCCGGGTCGCAAAGAGGGAACTCGGATCTTTCCCAATCCCAACGAATGACGTCGAGCATTTGCAGACCGTACCGAATCCTCTACAACAAGAAGATGATCTGTTTCCGCAAGAAGGTCATCTACACTGCGAATTGGAGCTTGGGCTTGGCGCCGCAAGACATCGAGGCCAGCGACAATTTTTGCGTGCTTCCTGGGAGTCGGGATCGGACAGTGCTTCAGAAACGTAACTGCCAGCAGACTGGGGAGCCGCCCTTCTACCTTGTCAGCTAGTCTTACCTGGAGGGCGCAATTTCGAGTGAGAAGGTGGATGGGACTGAGACTGAGGCTGATGCCTTTGTGCTGCATTACAAAGGCATTAAATTGGACTTTTTCATTTGATTCATTGGTTACCTCATCCCCCTCCGTGCCCCAGGGTGACGAGGCTCCGACAAGGCTGAATGCGGAGAACAGATGATTGTCATTCGCCCGCACTCAGCCTTGTGCTGACGTCATTTCATCCCAGATTTGGCCGAGCTAGCCCCAACGGCCATTCTTTTTCTCTTTTCCAAGTTTTTCCATCCAAGCTACTAGTACGGAGTATTTGGCCCATTAATTCGACTTGGCCGCCCAGTTTCCAGTTCAATCCACCCAGTTTCAGCCCCTAGACCATTCCGTTAACCTATCCACGTAACCTGTCCACGCTGTCACACGCCGTCCACGCCTATCCTACCTCTGGGGTATGGACAGCCAAGTGATAGCGCGTCCCCGCCTCGTTTGGGCCAAAAGTCTGTCTGCGTGTCCCAATGACGTACTGCCGTGTCTATCTTTTCCTGCCCTACGACGGGCGTTTTTGAGTCACGCGCTCCTCTGGTGCCACGAATCAAGCAGAATTGGGCCAACGACACCTGATGCCGTGGCCCAGATAAATCAAGGTAGGGACAGTTGAGTCGCCTGGGCGTTGATGGACACAAGCGCCACGACGTGAGCGGTGAGGCAATAGGTACCGGTCTGGTGAGGAAAGGTAGGCGGGTTAGCGAGGAAACCAAGTTTCTTGTCACTTCGTTGATCGTTGCGCTACAATTGTTGACGAGAGTTGTCACTCGACTTAAATACACTGCCCTCGCCTCCAGTGGGTGTTGAGTTCAGACTGTTTCTTCCCTTGACATCCTTGGAAGCTGCATCCTCTCCGTTCCCTCACCCCCTCGTCGTTGGACATCCGACCCTCCAAGTCAGGTCAACCCTTTGCATCTCATCCTCGCGAACACACACACATCCACACCTACCTTACCATCCAGGAGATCGTCAAGATGCCTATTATCTCAAGGATCGTGTCTATGGGCCTACGGGTCGCGGAGCTGGCCTTTGGCGGCGTGAGTAACACTCCCGCCTCATGATTATATCCATCTGACAGCAGACAGGTCGTCGCGGGCATCGTCGGATCCTACCTCCACGACTACCACTCGGGCAACGGCTGGCCTCTCGCGCGCTTCATCTACATTGAAGTCATCGCCGGCCTGTCCCTGCTCTTTGCTGTCCTATGGCTTCTCCCGTTCTCTGGCAGCTTCCACCACTGGCCCTTCGACCTGTTCCTGTCCTGCGCCTGGTTCGCCTCCTTCGCCCTCCTCGTCAATTGGATGCACCATTCCTGCGGCGGAGGGGCGTTCGACTGGAGCGGAATCACACATGGCGGATTCTGCGGTCGCTGGAGGGCCGCCGAGGCCTTCTCGTTCTTGTCTGCAATCATGTGGTTCGTCAGTGCCTTGGTCGCTCTCTGGTTCATCCATAGGGAGCGCCGCAAGGTATCGCACACTGCTGGACCGTAAGTTTGGCGGAAATTTCTTGGTTGGTGAGGTCTGCTTGTGCTAACCATCGAACTAGGCGTACTCGTCGCTCTTTGTTCCGCAGAAATCGAGTCTAGGTCCAAGTAGGCGATTGCGTGGACCAAAGGTGGACGGACAGTATGCTGGAATTTCTTCGGAAGGAATGAAGGTGGGAGGGAGCGGTTCCTCAGCAAAGTGGTCGACGGTCCGGTCCTCAAGATACAAACAGTTTTGGTGCGGCACGTGTTGCTACGAGATACCCCTTTTTGCAAGATGTCCTCAGTTGAGGTTACATGGAGTTACGAAGCGATCGGATGAGTCCAAGGTTGAAGTAGCGGGAGGAGTTGCGATGAATGTAGTAATGATAATGAAGTGAAGTCTCCTAGTTGCAGCTCAAGTCCTATTTCTCATTCTTCCCAATCATCATCTGTTGCCAACGATCTTAAGATGCTTGTTTTAATATCTGGTAGAGTAGGCACGGTAGGTTATTCACATACGTTCAACAACGATGATAACGCAACCAAGTAACTCAAGGGAATGTAACTCGGCCTGCACCTCACTACGGAAGAGTATTCGCACGACGGTGCCGGCACTCACCCGTCGAGCCGTGTACTGCGGAGCAGCTAGTCTATTCATGCGACATATGCTGACACAAGGCTGCAGAGGGGTGGTGGTTTCCACACGAACCTTCAATTCAGGGCTAGCTGTCTGTTGAGCAAATCCATCAGCGGACCCTCAGGCACGTCTTCTCTCTCCATGAAGATTTCCACCATGCTCAACCCCTTGCCATGAACGAGCCTTTCGTCCCCCAAAACTTTCTCCAGCTCGCCCCACGTCTTCGCCGAGCCCGTGTACGTATTATCTTCGTTGGCGCCGAAGAAGCTGGGTGCCTGTAGATACTTCCAGGGGGAGACGTCATTGTACTTTTGCGCCCTCCCGTGAATGACCCGCTCGATCGTATACCCGTCATTGTTGATCAGGAACACCACCACATTGAGGTTGAGGCGGATGATGGTCGCCAGCTCTTGCACCGTCATCTGGAAGCTGCCGTCCCCGATCAACAGGATTGTTCGTGCGCTTTTCAGGTCGTGGTATTGCGACGATTCGATCAGTTCTCGCTGCGCTAGAGCCGCCCCTTGCGACGCTGGGAGCATGTACCCTATCGAAAGCCAGGTGACTGGCGCGAAGACGCGCGCGTGAGGTGGGAGGGGCATCTCCCGGACGCCGAACCCCGCGGTACCGGTTTCGCCGAGGATAATGTCGCCGGGCTGGATGAAGTTGGCCAGAAGGCGCCAAAGTTTATCTTGTTGGATAAGTTGGTCGCTGGTGACGTCTGCGAATGACAGGAGAGAATCGCCGGGGAAGCTGAGGTCGGCACTGTAGCTCTTCACCTTGGAAACATCGAGTCTTTGAAGAAGCTGGGATATCGCGTGAATAACTGGCACATCGTACAGCATCTGGTCGCCGACCTTGACGCCCGTCCCCGTGAAAAATATCGCCGTATCTGCCTTTGGAATGCTGGAGAAGTTGTAGCTGTTCGTCGTGCTGAAGTGAGGGCCGAAGCACAGGACCAGATCTGATTGATCGATGAACTCCTTCACTTTGGCATGTGCGTAGCTCCCTCGGTAGATCCCGTGGACGTTGGGCAGCGTCTCATCCACCAGGCCTTTCCCGAATGTCGTTGTCCAGGTGGGCCATTTGGTCAGCGTGACCAAGCTCTGTACGTCGTCCACGATCCCTAGGCTTCGGGTCTCACCGTCGACCAGAATGAGAGGCTGCTTGGCAGTGTACAACCTGTCGAGCACCGCCGCCCATGCATCCTCCTGCGCCGGCACGGACACAGGATCTGGCAAACGAATTTCGGTCTGCAGTCGGTCCGACGCAACCGGCACGGCGACCATGTCCACGGGAAACTCGATGTAGACCGGTCTGCTGTGCAATAGACATTGCCGCAGGACTTCGTCGATTTGTTCGGGGCTCGTCCGAGCATCCTTGAGGTCCGTCTGCGCCGCCGTGACGTGAGCATGCATTTGGCCAAAGTGTCGATACTCGCCGTCGCCCAACGTATGGTGAATCATCCTCCGCGACGCCTGGGACGCGCGCTCCGGCGTCCCCACGATGTGGACCACCGCCGCGCGCTCGGTGTATGCGCAGGCGATGGCGTTGATCGCGGACAGTTCGCCTACTCCGAAGGTGGTGATGAGCGCGCTGACCCCTTTAATCCGCGCATAACCATCCGCTGCATATCCAGCGTTTAGCTCGTTCGCATTGCCGACCCATTGCAATCCAATCGGCTCGACGTAATCAAGCAATTTAAGGTTGTAGTCGCCGGGAACGCCGTGGATGGCGCCGATCCCCAACTGGCGGAGGCGGGTGAAAAGGTACTCTGCAAGATGGACTGTGCTAGACATCTTGTGTGCTGGGCTTCAGATCGCCCTCGGTTGTTCGCGAACGAAAGACAGTGACACAAATCATGGGCTCCGTAGTCGCTAATATCTGTTTGCAAAGGGCGTGCCGAGTCCGCAGAATGACATGTCGGACATTTAAACCGATCCGCCACTACGGAGTCAATTACTCGTCCATCTTCTCCAATGGCGTCATTCCCGCTGCGAGCGCGGTTTGGTACATACGTTAAACATCGCGTTCTAGAATGTTTACCAGGGCTAATTACAAAATCAGAGTTCCATGGACCCAATGAATTCTTCACGCTTTAGTGTAATGACCACAGCGATAATAGCTTCTCTCTCCACAGCCACGCCCTACATCGACAGCACATCTGTAAGTGTGGAGATTCATCGACCATGTCAGAACTTTAATGAGAGGTTAATAAAATCCAGTTCACGCTCTCTTGTCTGCAGTCCCTGAAGTCCATCGGCAGTCAGGTGGAGGGTTGTGAGGGTTTCAGGTGTTTGACGTCGAATTATGGTGAAATGACAGTCTAGCCCAGTCGGGACTAATGCATCTTGGTGGTGCTCGGCAGGAACTTGAACCTCAGCGTAAAGGAGCTTCCTTACTTTGTAAACACCACACACAATTTACCACGAACACTCAATCAACCACCTTTGGCCTTTTCGATTTTGCTCATTGGGAGGAATGGGGGAAATGGTGGGGCGCCGAAGGAGGACGTTGGACCACCGCTATCGAAAATCACTTCCTTTTCCTTTTCAGTGATCCCACCTGGCATCCGCCTTTCCAGAACGTGGGGCTCCGCAACATATTCGCCGACCCCTGTCCCTCGGTAGTGCAGGTATGTTGAATCAAGTAAGTGGAAACGGCAAAACGGCTCTCCACATCTCCCCATAGTCCACATTCCTGATCTCTAGCCCAATCAGCCAGGAGGAATAGCTTGTGCTTTGCGTCAGCGGCCTCGTGATATCAGTACAGAAAAACAAAAGAGTCCTATCCTACCCCTCGTCCTAGCCATGCGGGTAGGTAGTTCGGGGTATGCCTCGCCCTATCTGCCCTACATAATGGAGCACTGCTGTCGAGCATCTCCAAACCCCCGTGTCTCTTCACAGCTTCCTTGAGGTGGCTGCGTGGATGTACAGGATGCGCTTCCATCTCTTCAGCATTGCTGGCGTCTTCACTGCCGCACATGCTGCTACTCTAGCTGATGTCTGTACTCCGTCTTACGTCCAAGCGCATCTCCCAGCAACCGGCTTCTATCAAGGTGTGGCCCTCAATCCCTCCTCGGTCACGGCGAACCCCGTGACCAACGTCGAGGTTGTGGATAACATTTTCTTTCCTGACTCGGTCTTTGAGTACTGCAACGTTAGCTTTACGTATTCCCATGATGGCTTGGATGATCAGGTTGCCCTCACATACTGGCTCCCGGCGCCAGACAAGTTCCAGAATCGCTTCCTGGCCACAGGCGGAGGCGGGTATGCAGTCAACGAGGGCAACCAATCCCTGCCCTCGGGCATTATTTACGGGGCTGTCGCCGGTTTGACCGATTCAGGGTTCGGTGCTGCTCAGAGTAATACGATCACCCAGTGGCTTTCTGCCAACGGGACCCTTAATTGGCACAACATCTACATGTTCGGCTACCAGGGTACTCGTGAAATGAGCGAGCTCGGTAAAGAGTTCACCAAGACCTTCTTCAATTTAACCCAATCCAACACCACCCTGTACACATACTACCAAGGCTGTTCAGAAGGTGGTCGAGAAGGCTGGAGTCAGGTCCAACGCTTCCAGGACTCGTTCGACGGAGCAGTGATTGGTGCGCCAGCCTTCCGGTGGTCATTCCAACAAACGCAGCTCCTCTACCCGGATGTGGTTGAACAGACAATGGGTTACTATCCATCTCCGTGTGAGCTGCAGAAGATCGTCAATGAGACCATCATCAATTGCGACCCTCTAGATGGGAAAGTGGACGGCGTGGTGGCTCGAACGGACCTGTGCTACGCGCACTATGACCTATCTGCGGTCGAAGGACAACCCTATTACTGTCCTACAACGCCTGTCCAACAGGGAAACGTGACGAAAGAAGCAATCGCGGTGGCCAAGAAAATCCTCGAAGGCTTACACGATACCGATGGCAAGCGGGTATACTTCGCGCCCACTCCCAGCGCCCAATTTACCGAAGCCGCGACAGGCTGGAATGCGACGACGAAGGAATGGGGATTATCAATCATTAGCCTCGGAGGTGTCTTTGTCGAAGTGGAGATCAACTTGCTCAACGGGACCAACATCCCCAACCTCGACGGCGTCACCTACGACACACTGAAAGACTGGATCAACGAAGGCATGCAGCGGTTT
Organism: Exophiala calicioides; assembly: GCA_001599795.1. Classification (NCBI taxonomy): domain Eukaryota; kingdom Fungi; phylum Ascomycota; class Eurotiomycetes; order Chaetothyriales; family Herpotrichiellaceae; genus Exophiala; species Exophiala calicioides. Next base: position 710,089 of record BCHZ01000005.1, on the reverse strand, counting down.
GAAGGTGTTCTCGAGACCACCTGGCCTGATATCACTCCATACAAGGAGGCGGGCGGGAAGGTACTCATGTTCCACGGCGAGTCAGACTGGGGCATTCCCACCGCGTCCTCAGTTCGCTACTGGGAGTCGGTGCGCAAGATCATGAACCCGGGCCAAACCTACAACGAGTCCGCCGCCGCCCAAAACGAATTCTTCCGTCTCTTCCTCGTACCGGGCGCCACCCACTGCGCACCCAACCCTGCCGAGCCTAACGGTCCCTTCCCTCAGACCAACCTGGGCGTGATGATTGACTGGGTCGAGAAGGGCGTCGTGCCGGAGACTCTGAACGGCACGGTCTTGCAGGGAGAGAAAAAGGGCCAGAACCAACAGATCTGTGCTTGGCCGCTGAGGCCGGTCTGGGCCGACAACGCAACCAACCCGGAATGCCGGTACGACCAGACGAGTGTTGATTACTGGGACTATGACCTGGATGCGTTCAAGGTGCCGATATATTGACGACTTGATCCAAGAAAATAGGTCGTTGTACCGAAAATGTAAATTCCTGTTGCGTCTATTCGTCAAGTTGTATTTCCACTAATTAGGTAGAATTATCTATTCGAGTTTAGGTATGTAACTTATTCACTGTCAGGCCTGTCACCGTTTCGCCAAACTTGTAGTTTGTGAATACGCTGAAGTTTGTGAATACACGGAAGTTTGTGAATACAAGTGACATATTAGAGTACCAAAGGCACTCCTCGCGCTCCCCCTTAATTCTTTTCCATAAAGGACAAATTCCTCTTAACGTATCATCTCCCACCAGCTTGAAGCCTGAGACAGCGATACGACTCATTCTCATATTTAGGTTAAGAAATTCTTAGAACCAAGCCCGCCTCCTTCCGCCTCGTCCTCCTCCCAGAGAAAAGCACCCGTTCGATCCCGTCATGGCAGAACAAGCTGTCATCCTCCCAACGCCTACTTCCATGCCCGACTCAGCACCAGCGTTGCCGCCTCCGATGGTCGATTTTCTGAGACTTCCAGCCGAGATACGATACGCAATCTACAAACTTCTCTTTCCAGAGATATGGGTGTCGCGTAGTGCGTACTCCTGCTTATACCCCAAGCACATCTGCATATACTACGAGTCTGTGCGGGGATCCCCGGAGGCCAGCATAGCAAACCTGTCCATTTTGAGGGTGTCAAAGTTCGTACATCAAGAAGCACAGGCCCTTTTCGATCAACGTCCAGTTGTCCTGGAATTCTGGGCCGATTATTACGATCGCACGGATTACTCGCGCATGGTCAAAAAACTGCCGCGCCACGTGAAATTGAGGCTAACCAAGGTTATCGCGCATGACGCTGGCTATTTTAGCTGTTTTTCATCTCATGGGGCCTTCAAACGTTTGAATTTGGCCGCTTACCCCAAACTCAAGACTGTGTGGGTATTATACGATTCAGGCTTCGACAAAGCTGGGATGCCATTCCACTTCCGACAGGTTCTCCAAAGCTGCCTGAGGAAGAAAGGGGGCATGCCAGACAGCACGAACTTTCGCAGTGCATTGGTCGTTGATTTGGGGTTGATGCCCCCAGAAGACCAGACAGATGATGTCGTCAAGACGGTGGCTATTGCCGTCAAAGCAAGAATTCACCTGAGGTTAACCGTGTTCGAACATGTCGATTCTTCTTTGGACAGTGACAGGGTGGTTGTGGAGACGCTCGAAATTCTCGCGGTAAGAACCCTTGAGCACCCGCCCGCTCCAATCGGAAAATGCTGACATGAATATAGTTGGTCACCTGGGACAAAGACGGCCTCACAATTGATGTTCCTGATCTCCGAGATCGATGGTGGTGGGACCAGTACCTCCAAGAATTCCATCATGACCAAGATGGTGCCGAGAAGTGGATTGGAGATGAGAAATACAAAGTCAAAATCCAATACACTAGCGAGGGACACCACATATGAACATGTAAGGTTTCGGAGACGAGGATCGGAATTTTTGAGCTGGAAGGTGTCACAACTCGGCTGTAGACGAGACTAAACCTTGGTGCTGAAGGAAGCAAGAGACTTGGACAGGAGGACGACGATTCAAGACAGTTTCAATTCTGACAGAGTCATCAAAGTATGTTGAGAGTTACCATAGACACCCACATCATTCATTCAAAATGAAGGGCACAACACAACTGCATGTACGGAGTACAAGCATTCGAATCCACAGACCAGATCGTTTTGCGAGACTGTTGGGGGAACGACGGCCGTGATTTCTTTCATCCAACCCCGGCACCAAACCAATCTTGTGGCAGGTCCGTAGGATTCTATGATGCATTCCTGCCCATCTGTAATAACGTTTCCCCAAGCCAAGAGTGCCCCAGTAATTCAAGAATATTTCAAACCACATGAGATCGACTCGATTACGTTTCTTGAACTTCTACATTCATGCTAACAATGGGTAATACAACCAGCAAGGATCAGTGAGTATATACCGACGAACAGCACATGCGAGCCAACAAGAACCAATTGTTTTCTTCCTACATAGATAGTGCTCGTTACTCTACCCCAGAAGAACCCTGCGGATTTAGGACCTTGAGGTGTTCAGGAGATAGATAGATGGACGGATGATCTAGATGAGTTGAAATGGAAAAAACGTTGCACACACGGCGGAAAAGCAAACCAACAGGACCTCCTCCTAAATACCTCTCTCTCCACGTCTTTCAGCAGCCAGTCACACCAAACACCTCAGACCTCGCGCTTCAAAGTTTCAAGTGTCTTTTTGCAAACCCCCCTGGTTCCCTTAAATCCAAATTTTTACTCTGCGTAGACACTCGCCTCCCCCTTCGCCATGTAATCAAATGACTCCTCACTCGTGGTGGTCGCTGGCGGACTGGGGGTCTCGTCACGCTTGAGGTTGAAATTCCCAGCGTCGACGTCGTCGGCATCGTCACCATCCTCCTCATCATCCCCAACGCCACCGGCGCGCCGTCCCTCCCAGAGCAATCCGTCGCCAAATCCCCAGCCTAAACCCTTTCTCGACCGGCGAACCTCCTCTTCCATCAGGGGGAACGCGCCTTTCCCGCCGTCATTGTCGGCGCCGGTGAGGGTCAGAGGTAGGGTCCGCTTGTGCCACTCGCCCAGAAACATGCCTTGGGGATCGCTGTCGTCTCGGACGCGCATGAACTCGGTCATGTCGTCGCCGTACATCTCGCCGATCTGCGTGTTAGTCGTGTAGGCGAAGTTCTTGGCCCAATGCGGTCGCCCGCCGAGCTCTTGCATCAGGTACTCAAACGCGCGGTAATATGTCTCGTGGCAGGGGGGGTCGCGGCCGTAAGGGCGGTAGAGGGTGGCGTTGAGGTAGAGAGTCGGCCCATCCGAGACAGTGGGGTCAAGGTAGGGGCGCACGCCGGACTTGTTCGACGGCTTGTAGTCTGTGTGGCTGACACGCACTTCGATAGGACAGTGTACCCAGACGTCCTTGCTCGAGATGGGGATGCGCGCTGCGTCGTCGTCGTGGTTGATCCATGCATCCAACCGAGTGATTGCCTCGGGCCCTTTGGACAGGGGAAGCGCCCATTCGTTGACAAATTGTGAGTAGAGGCAGTCCATCAGCAGACCTTCACGCGCCGGCTGCACGGCTGACATGGTGACTGAACCAGTGGAGAAGCCGTACTGCATGCCGAATACGAACCATTCGATCCATGGGAGGATGCGCGGGAACTTGTTGGAAAGGTAGAGCAGGTTGTGGTAGACGTAGTAGCCGAACTTGCCGCCGTAGAAGGTTGTGTTGGGCGCGCGCAGGGGCGAGGTGGTCTTTGAGCCGCGCCAGATGACGGCGCGTTTCAGGTACGGGAGCCACCAGACTCGGGTGAATTCGTCGGTCGTCCAAAGATCCTGGTCCCAGGTCTCGAGAACAGAGGAGAGCGAATGCAGAGATTGGGACCAGAAAATATTGAAGTCCGGAACACCCTGGAGAGTAATTTCCACGATGATGCCCAGAGAGCCGAGCGAGAGGAGGGCGGCGCGGAAGAGCTCCGGGTTCTTGGTCGAGGAACAAGTGACGAGTTGTGAGTTGGAGAGCAGGATGGTCAACGAGGTGATGGATTCGGACACGAGGCCATGTTGAAGACTAGATCCATGCGTACCAGTCGATATTACTCCGGCGACAGACTGGACATCGATGGAGCCGAGGTTCGGAAGCGTGAAGCCATCGTCGGCCAGGGTGAGGTTCAGGTTGTGGAGAGACAGGCCAGCTTGAAAGCGAGTGAGGCCGGGAGTGCCATTGACATTCTTTTCGAGGACTTGGCAGAGATTGTCGAGGTTGATGAGCCAGGACGAGGTACATGTCAAGTCAGAAGGCGAGTGGCCAAAGCCGGTCACACATATGCGCTTCCGGCATCTTCGTGCGAGAGTAACGATTTTCTGAAGCTCTGCAACGGAACTTGGTTGGAAGTACAGCTCCGGTCGCGAGAAGAAGGTCTGAGCCCATGTCTGGTGAAGATAACGAGATCGAGGATTGAAGGGGATGGAATCGTCGAGACGGGACAGCTCGCGCTGGAGTTTAGGGTCCAGGTTGAGCTTTGCCGCGGGACCTGCCGAACGAACAGAGGCGGCTGGCTTTGCCTGTCGGAGGTTTGGGTCGACCGAGTCCATCTTGATGAATGCCGTTACAATCGAGACCTTGCGCAAGTGAGGGGGTTCAGCGCATAGTGGATAAAAGACGGTGAGCAGGTTCGGTGGTTGGGCGGACGAGAGGAATCGGAACGCTTTAGAAATCGGGAAATCCACGGCGCGCTAGACCCGCCTCGGCCGAGGTTACATTATGTCAGCAGCCGTTGATTGGCTGCAAATCGACGACGTCACTGTTTTCCAACTTCCGAGGCTCGGGGTTCAACACTGCCACTGATGGATGACTCGACTCTGGCCAAGGCTAAAGGCTGCTTCATTGGAATCGAGGATCAAGGTCAAGTTGAGAAGATTCTGTATTCGTCGCCGCATTTCAGTGCGCAGCGGCAATCTCGTCTATCAACTGCCTCCAAATCGGGCTATTTGCAATCCAGCGAACTATGCTCCACGATCGACTCATCCATCTCGTTTCCTTGACGCCACGTGGACACACGCTTTTCCTTCCAACCCTGGGCGTAAAAGATGTACAAGGAGAATCCAGACCAAAAGCAACAGAACACCTAGAAAGGCATCCAAGAAATGAACCCTAGTCCGCGGATCCCCACAACCATATCATTCACAATGTGATCCCCAGTTCTTGCATAACTTCTTCGATTCGTACACATAACTGCCCCCTTGGAGCCGCCGGCGAAACGGGTCTCCATTTCCGAAAAGCGGCCTTCATGTTATGAGGAGGGTCACCCATCACAACATAGCATGCCGGTAGCAGTGGCCGGTCTTGGACCGACGGCGAGAGCAGGGCGATCTCTTGGGCAACCTGCACCGCCGTCACAAACTCCGCAGGTTTTCTGGCAGATGCGCCAATAAGACTAGTAACAAGCCATGTTAGCTTAATTCGCAGCTAGACAAGAGCAGGTTGTTCACTTACACATAAAGCTCGCCATACGTATCAAGGATGTGGATATGGTTGATGTCCAGATCCTGTTGGCTAAATGGCGAAATCTCCTCGATGAGAGCCCTACCAGGTGCCTTCGGGGGTGAAGATGCTCTCAAGCCCCAAAACCCGCCCGAAGATTTCGGCCGGTCATGCTCAACTCGATACAGCTTGGGAGGATGTGCTCGAAGTTGTTCTGGGCTTTTGGAATTTGGGCTCGGCCGTTGCCTCGCTGGAGGCGAGGGAAAGGCTTCCCAGAAACTGGAAGGCTCTTCACCTTCAGAGATCTCCTCTATCTCTCCAGTGAGGCCGAGATCCATGCCTATCAGTCTAGCGCAACCAACATCTTCTTGATTACTGCCAGCTCCTTTCCAGAGGTACAACTTGCCAAATTTCGCAGATATCAAAAAGGGCAATCCGGAGAAAAGGTTGGAAGCTGACAAGTCAACCTCGTCGAACGCGACATGACCAAGATGTCGTCGGCCACAGAGCATGTACAATGCGGAGGTCTTGTTCTTTCTGACAATGACGATTCCGCCAAGACCCTGAAAGAAGTCCGAGCCTTCCTTGCCTTGTGTGATCACTTGTAGTTTGGCACTATTCTCCCGGGCAACCTTTCTGCAGAAGAGCTGGGCATCTTCAACCGCGGCCTCCGGGACCTCGTCTCCACACCAAAGATAGACCTGGCATGTTTTCGACCCATTGGATGACTGCATGGAATGTACACAAAGGTATAAGGAATCCTCAAAAAGGATATGCTCTTGTTGGGGTGGCATCTTGACCATCCTCCCACCGGCTGTAACCTCCCAAATCTGGTTATTAAGAGTTCTGGATTTTTCTCCAACCTTGTTTTGGGAAGACAAGAAATCCTGGGTGTCGAATTCTGCCTTATCTTTGGCTTGTGGCAAAACACCAAAGAAATCCTCGAGCTGCTTCTTGACTGCAGACGAAGACGCTACTGCCAAGTTTGCCTTGCGAGGAGATCCTACTGTTCGTGCAGGGGCAACTTCAGGCTCTGGTGGAGGAGTCAACTCGGGAGTAGCAATTGACCTCTTCGACGCAGATCCGAGCTGAAGACCGAGACCGCTGACTTTACTTGATGGTGTGACAAACGTCTGTTTGGCTGACCCGTCAAATAAAGGCTTTGGTGGTTTCGGAGTATTGAGTTTGGACTTATTTGGGGTGAGTGGCATAGTCGGGGCTATAGGTGTGATTGAAACAGTCTGCCGCTCGCCGCCAGATTCCCGAGGAGTACCCAACGGTGCAGGTCGGTCGGTCAGAACATCAAACTTCTTAGGGGTGGATGGCTTGACCGAAGGCGCGCTATCTGTGGGCTTTGAAGTCATTCCAGGGTTGGAAAACTTGCGCACTTCAACAGATTTGCTGGCCACAAGGGGCTTCGCTTTGATGGAGGTCTCGATTTCTCGTGTAGGTTCCGACCTTATGGAGGAAGAACTGCTGGTAGATGTGATAGCAGTCTTTTGATCCTCGATCTCTGAATTGGATTTGCCCAACATGCTTTTTGGCTCTGCCACTTGGCTACTAGGCTTGAACATGATTGGTCTTTGGTCTTCCACTGGTATGCTGGGTTTCGTGGGTAAAGGTCGAGGACTCGATACCCGAAGCGGAAGCATGTCAGCTCCCTCGAGGGCAGTCTTTGGTATTGAGTCTGGTGCTGCTTTTCGCGCTTCTGGAACCTTATCGGGTGTTGGTACACTTGGGTTTGGTGTCTCTTTCGCGGACGACGTCGATTTAGGAGTTCTTCTTTTCGGGCCTTTGGCTCTTCCCTTGGTGATATGTGTCAACTCGGCAGATGTGTCACTTGCGCCATCTCTGGTACTCGATGTGGCAGGGACCAAGGAAGATTCGCCAGGCAATCGTGGAGCACCACTTCGAGCCAGAATGCTCGCTAGGCCAGGGTTAAGCCGAGCTGAAATTTTACTTTTCTCGGTAAACTTCGTTGTAACACTCGCGACCGGTGCAGGTTCAGGCACAGCTTCGACTGGCTGTGCTTCTGGTATCGTTCGACTGTCAGGCTTGCTCGGCAGAGGAATTGATTTGACTGGTAAGACTTCTGGGGCGGCGGGCTTGGGCTGTTCCGGCTCCTTTGGCAGAGCCCTCTGGCTTGGAACAGGCGTTGAGTCTGTGGATGGTTCCTTCTTCAAGATCGCAGGCTTTTCCGGTCGACTCTGAGACGCAGATACAGCCATAGTTGGCTTGCTTGGCCCGTCAAAGATTTTCCTGGCATCAACCTTCTCACTGGATGGACCAGTTCGATGCAAGGTTTTCCGTCGAGCCAGAGCTTCTGGAACGGGTTGCGAAGGCTTCTCCGAAGGAGTTGATTCGGGTCTCTTTGGAGTCGTACCACTGCCGGTCTTCATTGCCTCCTTCTTTTGAAGAATACTTTCTTTGAATTCATCGACACGCTTTGTCGTTTGGGGGCCCCCAGTGTTATTTAACCCTGCCTTGCCTCTCGTGATGTTGTCCTTGAGAAGGTCAGGAGCGACATAGTTTTGTGTTTGTGCCCGCTTCAATTTCCCAAATACCGCCTTGAATTCGGGTTCGGCGCTGGTATTCGCCGCGGCTGCTGCCTGTCGTGACTTTAGGCTGGCTCTAAAGTCCATTTTAGGAGATGTCTGTGGCTTTGGCTTCAATGCTGGCAACTTCGGATCTGCTTTGGCATGGGAAACCAAGGTAGCGCGAGGCTCCTCAGCAGACTCCGGTGTATGTGGCGTTTTGATGGCTTCGCTCGAACCCTTCTCCCCTGCCGGTGATCCGAGTTGCACCGGAGTGATGTTTCTCTTGGACGGAACCACGGGTTTCTCTTCCTTGTTTTCAATAGCCCGTGGCTTCAACGGGGGAGGCATGGCATGGTCCACATCCAGTGGCGTCTCTGGAACGGATTTTGAAACTGCTGGTTCTGGCTTTGCTGCCATCTCATTGCGATCAACCGTCTTAGTGGATACGGGGGTATTCAAGGGTGGCGAGCTGAGCGGTTTCGCGGGTTTGAGGGGTGCAACAGTTGCGGCTTCCGTAGGCTGAGACTGCTGTTCGGTTTTGGAACGTTGCATGCTGAGTCTCCAGGCAGGTGTCTCAGGCTTAGCAGGCGTGAATCGTGGAGATTCCGGCTTGTTGAGCGCACTTTCGAGCCAACTTGCCTTGGTTGGACTCCATCGCCGAGCATCCAAGGTTTTGGACGGGCTTCGAGATAAAAGCGAGTCTGAAGGTGGAGGGGTCGTAGGGCGACTGGGTTGCTGTCGACTGAGGTCATGGGCTGGCTCTGTTGGTTGAGCTTTGGGCGACCCAGTAGACTCTTCAGTGGGACGTGGTAGAGGGCGACCTCTTGAGAGAGGGACAGTATCTACACCGTGGCTGGAAACAGGCCTTGAGCTCGAGAGCGGAGATGAACTTCCGTCCGCAAGACCTCGCACATCCTTGGAGGAATTTCGAGTATGTCCAGGGCTAAAGGCAGCCACACCGGCAAGATGTGGTGGCCTGGAATTGGCCACAGAATCCCCACGTTTCAGGCCTTGGTTGGCCTGCACGCTCCATCTCTTATTTACACTGTCTGATCGTTTCATCATGGCACTCTGAACAAAGCCACCCAAGCCTTTTGTTGGAGATGGGGGACGGCCTGCGGAAGACAAGACGCCCGATGATCCGCCCAGACCAAAGGTGTCGGATTCTGACCCAGTCGACAAATCCAATGGCTTGAAGGCTGGCAGATCTAGAATTGGAGACTTTGTCGGTGAGGATGACTGCGTCGAGGTTGGCCTGGGCCGAGCGGAATCTTCATCTGTTTGGCGCGGTTCGGCTGGCGGAGGAACATTGAGTTTGAAGGGAGATGTTGGTGGTGTAGCCTTCTCTGGCTCGTACTTCCGACGCTCTTCAGGGGCGCCAACCTCTTTTGCCATCCCAGGAAGCCTCATGGTGCGGCTCGTGAAAGGTGTCTCGGATTCCGTCTCATTCTTGCGGTTTGCTGCCGAGCCCACAGCTCGATCCGATGACTGACGAAACCACGATGGATCTTTTGAGCTCAAAGATGCAGCAATATCTTTCCTCGACATCTCCTCTGCATTCTTTTGATGGTCGGCACCCAAGGGGGTGACATGGTCGGGTATGGATGCGACAGACTGGGGTCGTGACCTGATAGAACCAGTGCCTCTGGAGGACGGTCTCTGCTGCCATGACAATGTACCAGTCCGCGAGAGGGGGGAGATGTTCGCAGGTGGGCTAGTCTTAGACACGGACGGCTTGTCGCCGGGGGGCGGAGGTGGTAAAGGGCGCGAAAAGTCGAGGGCCGAGAGTGGAGTACGATTCGGTGAGGCAGATATAGAGCCAGAACGGCCAAGGGTTCGAGAGTGAGACATAGGCGTGAGAGTAACAGGAGGCTCAATGCCTTGACTGGGCTTGGAACTGATGTCTCCTACGAGCCGCAAGGAGGGTGTAGGACCGGTCTTGGAAGGGGAAAGCGATCGCGCACGCTCTACGGGATGTTAGTCTTGGAACAATTGCTTCCATCTCCGAACACAGGGAGAGTAGATGATAGGTGAGCATACCAGCTCGTCGGGCCTGTCTCTCTTTTCTGGCCTGCAGCATCTGGTCCTCGGTCCTCTTTGCTCGTTCCGCCTCTTCCTCGCCCTGTTTGGAGTTCAAGCTGGCAATGCGAGCCAGAAACTGGTCCACCGACTCGGAGCCGTCGTTGGACGCGTCCATGGCTGATTTCTTGTGGAGGAGACGTTCACTTGCGGCAAGTCAACAGGGGAGGTGCCGACGATGGCGCAGTCATGGTAGGGCGCGAAGTGAAGTGCGGATGAACGTCCGGCGCCCAGCAAAGCAGAGGGGTTCGGAAAGAGGACTCGAAAGAGTAGGATGAAGCTGCAGTTATTTACCGGCGGCAGAGTCGCACGAAGAGGGTATTTTGTTGTGTTTTGGTTGTGGTTGTGGAGGTGGTGGTGGTGGTTGTTGAGGCAAAGCAAACAAAAGCGCGTCTCCGCAGCTGAAGTTGAGTCTGAGCCTGAGCGACGCCTGAGCCTGCAGCGGAACCAGACTGTGAACCGCCGAAACGGGAATTAATAATAATAACAAGGAATAACAAAGAATGGCGGCACCCAATTCTTCTTCCCCTCGTCGGCTCTTTGCCTCTGTTTCTGTCTCTTAATTCTACTCTCGATCATGGTGTTTGATATCACTCCTACTTGGCCTTAGGGCTGACCATGCGGTCTCCTGGCGGCCTCCAGGCCTCCTGAGGCTTGAACACCGGCCAAGCTGCGTCCTGTGCTTTCTGCAGGGGACCCATGCGACCTTTGAAACAAGGCTTCAGCCACAAGGCCGCTTTCTCCGTAACATTATCGTGGCAAAGCAAGAACAAGATAAGAAAGGAAGACCTCAGTGGGATCTTCGACTCGGTACATGCACTTCCGCACCGAATAGGCCTCAGTACAAAAATAAGCGATCCCTCGCGTCTTGCACTACCCAACCCAGTCCCTTTTCCAGATTGATTCCAGTCATTGCACTACAGGGAACCACCGTCCAACGGTGCGTCAAGATCCTGTCCAGTTCCAAAGCCTGTTTGACGTCGTCTTCGTCCATGCACCCCGCAACATCTATCTTATTGAGGAATATTAGCAGACTCACACCCGCTAGGCGCTGCACGGCGTTAGATTCTTGCTTCGACCTGCGGAAGATGACCGACCTCTTCTAACAACAGCCCTTGCAGCTCGGTCTTGCAGTCCTCGATCCGTAGTCGGTCTGTTGCGTCAACCACCCAAATAAGCGCGTCGGTTTTCTCAAAGTAATTCCTCCAGTATGATCGGATCGTCTTCTGGCCGCCAACGTCCCACACATTGAGCTTGTAACTGTAGGGAGCCATCTTAGAGTGGCCCATCCGTCTTCGAAGGGGATGCAAATTACCCCTGAAAGTCGATGGTCTTGATAATGAACCCCAGTGTCGGGCTGACGGTGTTGACATCTTCGTTCATGATCTTCTTGACTATGGTGGTCTTTCCAGCGTTGTCCAGTCCTCTTCAGGGTTTGTCAGTGGCGCGTGGGGGCAAGGAGGGGAGAGGACCCCCTACAACATCAGGATGCGCATCTCCTTGTCCTTTAGCCGAGCCTTTCGGAGAATGGACAGCATGATGCCGGCGAGTGCAAGAGTTGGCGGTCTGTCCTCTCGCAGTTGTTCACACTGTCTCACACAATCTCACACACTGGCAGTTGTCGTCTCTTTCATCGATTGGAGAATAAGGCTGAAAGGACAATAGCGGGAGGCGCAGGCCCGCAGCCACGGTGTCTCCATCGCTGATTGGCGGACTGGCGAAGCCGCTAGTCGAAGAAAGGAAAGGCGTATATATCGGAACCAACAAGCGCCAACGTCTTCGACGGTCTCGGAGTCTCTGAGTCTCTAACTCTTTGACTCTCTCCGCTCTCTTGCACGCACTCTTGCACTCTGTCCTCTTGCAATCCATGCATCGTCGGTCCTCGTGGCTTTCCTCATCCCGTCCTCTGTTTGGACACCTTATCATCCAAGAAGCCCGATGACCGTTGGTAAACGATAAGGCGCAGCTTGGTCAACGTCTCATGGCGGATCCTCGTGGTCGTCCAACTGCACCTCATCCCTAGTTTGGATAGCCTCCGCTAGCCCAGCCGTACCATAGTGTCTGATCTTCGAAGGTCCTCGCCGTTTCCCAAGGCTCCGACCATGGATCAGCCATTCACTGGCCATCCACAGCGGGAATCAACATATCATTCACGACTCCCCTCGACTTCACGTGGGGGGCGTGACAACATGCACTTCCCAGGATACCTTGGAGGACCTCGCCCCACTCCGCTCTCACAAGATGTATATTATCCCGTCTGGTTTCCCCTTTCAAATTCTTTCCCCTTCTGACATTTGTTATAGCCACAGTTCTCTGGATTTATGATGGTCGGCACCCCCCCACACCAGTACAGAATCCCGACAGGCAGATGGTCAGAGATTCAGAACACTGAACTCCAAGCCAAACCGCATTCCGCTTGGAACATTCAATCGTCTAGTGCTTCTGGTGTAGAGACGAGTTCAGTCTCGGGTGAAGTCATCGTTCAAGGACTGGGTCATGCGCGTGATCCTGTAGTGGCGAAGGAGGAGTTGTCGTCAAACTCTTGGTGGTCGTGGAACGCAAAAGATCCCAAAAACGACGTTCTGAGATTTAACTCCAAAGCTTACGGGGATCCTACCGCGCGCGGCCAAGAGAAGATTCGTGTGTCCCACTCACATAGGATGCCTGTCCTCGACAAACAACCTCGTGTCCCTCTCACCCCCGCTACGGACATCGCCATCAAAGGAATCCAGGCAACTAAGCCATCAGCCACGAACTACACTTCACAAGACAATTCGCACGAGCCTTCCACCATGGCCAACAAGCCACCTCCAGTCACCTATCAAACAATCAAGAAGGCAGGCGAATCTCCTCTTGATACGATCAAGCGTCTCCAAGCCGCTGCGTCTCGCGATATTCGATTGAGGCTGAAAGAAAATGCTGCAGCTCAGCAGTCCGGTACAACTTCTCTAGCCACCCTCGACTACCTGCGTCGGCCCGTATCACCAGATCCAGTCATCAGTCCACCCTACGAGACACTTGTGGGCAATGAGAGTGTGCCATCTGACAAGATTCCTCCCCGCAGTCCAACAAAAGGGCTGTCGATTTTCCAACCCTCAACTGAGCCTCTCCGACAGAATTCTTCCAATGTTCAGAACAATGGTGCCACCGCCCGCTGGGCAACACACGCTGAGACAAAGCCACCACCAGCGCCTCCTACAGACAGCAATGCGGAAGGCTCAGAAGCAGGAAGCGACTTGGACTCAATTCGGCCTCAGCTGTCAGGTCTTGGGAGGCTCATTCGTCGCCACACGCCAGCTCAGGCTGAATACACTCTTGGAGGCTGGGACGGACGCTTTGCTCCTGCTCCGGTAGATTGGGATACACGTCCGCAATTTCACAACAATACAACAGAGTACATCGACGGATTCAACGAATGGATATCTGGGACAGCCCCGAATTTCTCAGTCGCTTTCCAGGTTTTCACCCCCGAGGTGATTCAAAATCTGGACAACCATCCTGACGGGATTTCGTTTGTGCCGAGAGAGACTCTTGTCAACTCCGACAACGCTGACCGCTACGGATACAAATTCAACGCCGAATACCGTCCTTACGATATCACCAATCCCGCAGACTTCACCAGTCCGTCTAGGTTCAACCCGAATGACACGGAGAGTCTCAAATTCAAAGACGAAACTGCGCAACTCTTCATCGGCCGAAAAATGTTGCTGGTGGAACGAAGTATGAAGGAGGCTCAGGCAAAGCAACTGCAGCTGCAAGAACAACAGAAGGTCGTCGATGAACCCACCGTCGTTGAAGAAGCACCTGCCCCTACCTCTCCCCGTGTCAAGTGTAACATCTACCTCCGTCCTGCAGTCAAGGCCGATCACCCAGGGATGGCCGAGATTTACAATTGGTACGTCGACAACAGTATCCGCCCATCGGAGCTGAACCAAATCAAAGTGTCCGAGATGGAGATGCGGCATAATCATTGTACCTCATCGCGACTCCCCGTCATTGTCGCGGTTGAACGCACACGCAAGAATGCCCGGCAGAAACAGCCATCTCAACGAGTCAACCCGAACCATCCGATCCAGAACACCGATCCCCACTACAGCGGCGTCGTCAAGGAGGAAAAGGTCGTTGGCTGGGCCAGCGCCACGGACTGGTCTGCCAGTGACTACGTCGACTGTATCTCGGCCGAACTCGAGGTCTATGTCGCACACGATCAACGTCAGAAGGGCGTGGGACGCTGCCTGATGGATGCCTTGCTCGAGGCGACCGATCGAGGATACATGAAGAAGGGAGGCTATGATTTCCACGTCGCTCCCGAGATCCGACACCTCTACAACTCAGGCGGTGGTCGTGACCTCAACAAGATCATCTTCCAAGTCCGTGACTTCACCCAGCCCAAGACTCCAGAGCAACTCCAGCGGGCCAAGCATGCAATCGCACAGGCCGGCGCGAACTGGGCCAATCACCCCAACAACCCCGAGAGCTACGCTAGGGGGGGTCGAAATCCAGCACGCGCAGCCGTCCCTCCCGTTGAGAAGAAGGACTTTTCCAAAGGCGCCAAACTCAACGACCGCGAGGATGATTACTCGGTCTGGCTGAGAGAGTGGGTTGAGTCCTTTGGCTTTGAGGAGGAGGCGACCATCAAGAAGATCGGAACCAAGAAGGGTCGATTCTTGAATGTCCACTATCTCACCCGCGAGACCTGCTGGCAACCCGCCGAGGGACGCCTTCCAGACTTTGAGAATGGCATCTAAAGCAACAGAGTGGAGATCCATACTCACTCTCGATTGCCCATTCCGGCTAAAAACACTTCTCACCCCGGTTTATTCATCGCCATCACAAATTGGCTCATGTCAACCCACACCAACGATTTTCTGCCTCTTCGACTGGCCATACCCGAAAAAAAGGTACCAGCCACTACCAGGGAATACAACAAACCACTCATTCAGCAGACACCAAGTTTCTTTCTTTTTCAGTTCAGCTCGGGAACCATTCACGCCGGATCCTTCAGGGCATTTTCCTTTTTCGACATGTCACGTGTAACTTTTTCGTTGGGGCCCAGTCTCACTCACTCACTCATGCAGTGAGACGTCGAGGTCCACGACGGGCAGGAGTCGAAAATTACGACCTGGACATCGAGCTTATTCACGTTTTTCGATTTTCCAACCAAAAGCACGATACCCAGCCCGGTTTTTTTTTTTTCTTCTCTCTTTCGCGGTTTAGGGCTTTGTTCCACCCCCACACAGCACGAGGTCGGACAACGCACAGGCGTCACGGTCACTTTCTTCGTTCACACCCTCACGTTTCACACAGCAAGATATGACACACCCAAGGTGGGACGAGACGAGACGAGACGAGACGAGACAGCATTGTGGATGCTCCTCATGATGACGATGAAGATGATAATGACAAAAAACGGATGGTTTTCTCTTTTTTTTTAAGCTTCTCACGACGATGGATATGATGGCGCACACAGGCAACGGCGGGGGGGGCGGCGCAAGGATCAGGGTATTTCCCTTGGACAACGACAGGAAGATTCTCATGGAGCATGGGGGGGGGGACGGACCGGCTGGTGAATGATGGAGTGAGTGGCATGGAAAAAATGGAGAACCACCAATACTACTACTGGCAAGTCTTGTACATTCCATAGAACCGTGCACTGCACTGCAGGCAACTCAGCTGGATATCCACTGCCTGCCTTCTTTCTTAGAACACCCAACAAAGCATAAATCTCTCCACAAGCATCGGACTTCAGGGGGAGGGCTTCTCGCGCAGACCAAAAAGACCTAAGGTTAGAATTGGGGGATTTCCATGGTGCGCAGGGTGATAGACAAAGTGATCTCGAGCGGAAACGGTCTTTCTGCGCCCTTCCTTCTCATGGGTTTGGGGGGGAAGGCTCCGCTTGTACCTCCAGTAAGTAAGTATTAATTACCTAGGTTACTATTACTTACTAGGTCAGATGGCTACTTCAAATAATATGTAGATCCCCCCCTCCCCAGAAAAAGATCAACGCTCCAAAGTTCGGCGTCACTGCTCCATCGTCACAGTTGGCGGCGAGGCGGTCCATATAACCTGCCTCGGACCTATCTTGACGTCTAATCCGACAGATAGTCGGTGTGTAACCTCTAGCGAGAAGAGCGGCCAGCCTCTCCGCCTTTCAGCCTCATAGGTGCAGAGCCGAAAGGAAACTACTAGCCACAACGCGGATCAAGAACGCGAGACGCGAGACGCAGGGCACAACGAATCGACCAGGAGGCACGCGTCGGGATTGGACGATGGATGACTTGCAGGATTTCCCGGCATTCTGGATTAACCGAAGGGTGGAAAAAAGGGGGGAGAGGGAAAGGCGCCGGAGAGGCAGGGGGGAAAAGAAAGTGTGGCTGCTGGAGATGCTGCCTCCGCACGAATCTGGGCCATTCATTATTCTTCAAGAGACAGGTCGGTTCAAGATTACGAGGACAGATGGACAGGTGGACAGCGGCGGGTGTGGGCCTGTTCGTTCTTCCTCGATGCTGTGTAACATTGGTTGGCCGTGGCTTGCAGGGAGCTTGGACGTGTGAGACTTCATAGCTTTGTGGGCTTGTGATTGGTTGGCGTGGGTGGGTATGGCCTGTTTTTCTGTTCTTTTTTTTGTCTCGCCCTTCGGTTGGGCGACCGACGGGGGGACACGGGCTTGATTCCCTGTGCGGCACACAACGAGAGTCCGAGAGACGCAAAGAGTAATGCGTCAAGAGTCAAGAGTTCCCACTCGTCAGCTGGAGGCAGAATCCGACCCACCCCTGGTCTGGCAAAATCTTGACGCCGGCAGAGCTGGCTCGGCTGCGCTTTCCGACTTGCCTTGGGCCGCAATTGTGAAACCGTGCCTGTGATTACGCATCTGGAGTTCGCTGTAGTTGCGCCTAACTGGGGCCATGTTCCGAGCCCACCGCGTGCGTGCCCCCGGTCGCCGGCTTTGGGGGACGCTGTTCAAGCATTTGCGTCCCTCGCGCAGTGGATTTTCGTCCGCCCTGTGACGGGCAACAAGTTGGTGGAGTTTGTTCTTTCTGCCTGCGAACCGAGCATTCGCCTTCCAGGGGTCAAGGGGTGGCCAGATAGGCGAGACCGGCGCGGATGGTCGATCAACCAAGTGGGAGGAGGCTTCGATGGATAGCCGGATATGCAGGTCATTTGGCACCAACTGGGGGTCGCGCTGGCGATTGATTGGCCCTGCATCCTTTCTGTCTGTGTGTCTGTCTGTGTGTCTGGATGCACCACGGCGATCGCGAAGCCAAACATCTGGAGGGAATTGCTATGCATCTTCTTTGGGACAGTCGAGGGTGTAGGAACAGGAGCGACATCTGTCAGAAGCAGTTGTCAGGCAAGCGAGGCATCTGACCAACAGGCTCGCCAGGGGCCCTGGACGCTTGAGTGCCGCGGGCGGTCTCGTCGATGCAGGTGTAGATGCTATCCTGGCTCTTTTGGTCCCAACCCATGCTGGCGCCTGCGAAACCGCATTCCCCCTCTCCCACCTCTCATTGAGTTTTCTCTGATGGCTGCTGTCATTCGATAGACGGTCAATAGCCCTTAATAGTTAGTCAAGACTGGCCGGCCGCGTCGGAGGGCCACATGCTGCCCGTTTGTTGCCTCTTCGTCGCCATTGTGTTGCGGGCGATGATTCTTCAGGTGGACCGAACCCAGAGTTTGGAGCCGTGCGGCGGGCAAATCGGCATCGAGAACAAGGTCTGACCAGGATGGCTGCTAGTGGTGCAATCAAGGTGAGTTCACTGGGGGCGTCGTGTGCAAGCTGAACTTGAGTGGTGGGCGAGGAGGAGGGAGGGGTTGTGTCTGGCACGGGTGGAGGAGGCCGAGGGCTTTGTGGGAGGGGAAGCGCAAGGGCAAGAGCAAGAGCAAGAGCAAGAGCAAGAGCCAGAGCTTGCGATGAGTACGGGCGGCAGTTTCGGCGGCCCAGGGTCGTTAGTTTAGCTAGTTCCAGGGCACACACGGCGCAACAGCATGCCCAACGTCTGCCCGTCATGCCTAGGGCTGCGTTCCTGCGCCTACGCCGAGACCTACACCCGCCTGCGCCTGCGTCCACATCCACTCCCACACCTACTTATGCCGACCGACGCCGACCGACGCAGCTGCGTCACTCTGCTGCCCGGCGCCGGAAGCGGGTCTGGCCAACGGGGAATGCCTTCGGGCTTCGTGTCTCCCCGTGCTCCCCCTCTGACTGCTGTCTTGGCTGACTGCTGTCTGTCTGGCTGTCCCAGGCGCCCAGGCAAGGGGAGCAAAGCATCTGCATTAATAATAATTAGCCACGATAGAGTTGGGGCAGAGCGCAGCAGCCCAGGAGCCCAGCTGGCGACCGCGCGACGAACCACAGGGCAGCTGGGGAGCTACTCTTAGCACTCCCTACCGTAGTCTCCATCCCAGCGGCGTCCCAGTGGCATCCCAGTGGCCTCCCAGCGGCATCCCACCCTTCGTGCCTTGTGCGAGAAACCCATTCTGGACCGATCCGTCGAATCACAGGCGACAGGCCTAGCACAGCCAGCCCTCTCCCGCGTCTCGCTCCCTTGCTCTTGCCGGCCTTCCTGGCGTCTGGCTTCTGGCTTCTGGCTTCTGGCTTGCAGCGTGCAGCGTGCAGCGTGCAGCGTGCAGCTTGAAGCCCCGTCTGTCTGTCGGCTGTCGTCTGTCGTCTGTCGTAGTCGGAGTCGTAGTCGTAGTCGTCTCTCTTAGTCGTCTCTCTTACTAGCCGTCTGTCTCTTCTAAGCTTGTCGTCCATCCTCGCCATTCTCCATCCTTCCTCCCTGACACACTCATCTGCTACTTACCTTACCTCACTCAACCCGCCTGCTCTTGTCTTTTCCCTTCCCCTCCTCCCACCCGTCTTCCGTCTTCCGTCTTCCTTCTTCCTTCTTCCTTCCCTCCTCTTCCCATCTCGTCGCCTCTCTCGTTGTCTGCGCGTCGTCTTAGTCTTGCAGTGCTACCTTGCTTTCCTGCTTCCCTTTGGCGCCTGCTCTCGGAGTTAACTCGAGTTTGCCCATCTGATCTTGTGGATTTGGCTGTCATTTGACCCCCATCTAACCACTGCGCATTTGATCCGGTACGTGCGAAATCTCTGCCTCACCCTTCCTCACTTTCCCAA
Organism: Exophiala calicioides; assembly: GCA_001599795.1. Taxonomy (NCBI): domain Eukaryota; kingdom Fungi; phylum Ascomycota; class Eurotiomycetes; order Chaetothyriales; family Herpotrichiellaceae; genus Exophiala; species Exophiala calicioides. Next base: position 690,848 of record BCHZ01000005.1, on the reverse strand, counting down.
CGCCGCCAAACTGCGACGCCAGATGAGGGACATGGACTGCTGGTCTTGATGCGCACATTCTCCCGGACACTGCAGCCACGGCGGACAGCGAAGAGGGAACAAGGGCGCAGCAGCCGCCGCGTGGGAAGCCCGCCTCGGAGACAGCTGGTGGACACGCAGAGCAGACGGAACGCAGCCGTACAAACACCCGACAATTCCTTCTCGCAGCTGCATCTTCGATCTTCACGCAATGCCGCTAACGACGCTTCACTGCTCTGCATTTGCGACAACCGGAAATCCGTCTGAATCTCCGCAGCTAACATTCTGCTTCCTAGGCTTCAAACACCATTCGATTCTCCAAGAACCCTTGCTATCACTTCGCCTTTGGAATTCTTCGCCGTTCGGGGTATTCTTCAGCGACAAAAGTTGGCCAACTGTCCCGGTGTCGATCCAAGTTACCCATTCACTCCATAATACTTCCGCATCCTTCGCAGGGCAAGCCCTTGCAAGAACCGTGAATCCAACCTATCTCTGGTATGTGCACACCCATGAAAGAGGAGGAAACCACATCCAAACCGCGCGAGTCTCATCTGAGAGCAATCGCGCGCGATCAACGGCGTTCGGACCGAATCTGACGGGTCTCACAGAATTGCCGTGTATCTTTTCAGCGTGATCTCGTTTTCAGGATCTCATCATGTCTTTCGAATACTCGCAGTTTCCGAATGCCCAGCAGGAGGGCGCGCCTGGTCAAGTTCCCACCCCGCAAGATGGCGCTCCTCCCGGACAATCCAACGATCCATCTGGCCAGCCGCAGATGTCCTTCCCGACTCCAGATGGGAACACCCCACCTCAGAATGGCCCTGGCGGAGAGCAGAAGACAACACTGTGGTGAGTCCAGCGCACGAACCCGCCGCCTACAATAGAAACACAAATCTGACCAAATGTCGCAGGATGGGCGAACTGGAGCCATGGATCGACGAGAACTTTGTCCGCAACCTGTGGTTTCAGATCGGCGAGCAAGTGAGCGTCAAGATGATCCGAGACAAGTTTTCTGGGTAAGTGCCGGCGTGGCCATCAACCTCCTTCACGTCTCTGAACTCATATTAGTAGTAACGCTGGCTATTGCTTTGTCGACTTTTCCTCCCCACAGGCCGCGGCGAAGGCGCTGCAACTCAGTGGACAGCCCATGCCCAATTCCAGCCGTCCGTTCAAGCTCAACTGGGCCTCGGGCGGTGGGCTTGCCGATCGCCGCGATGACCGTGGTCCGGAGTACTCGATCTTCGTCGGTGATCTGGGTCCCGAGGTGAACGAATACGTCTTGGTGTCGCTCTTCCAGAGCCGTTTCCCGTCGTGCAAATCCGCAAAGATCATGACCGACCCTCTCTCTGGCATGTCTCGTGGCTACGGCTTTGTTCGCTTCTCGGATGAGAGTGATCAGCAGCGTGCCCTTAGCGAGATGCAGGGTGTGTACTGCGGGAATCGCCCGATGCGCATCAGCACTGCCACCCCCAAGAACAAAGGCGGACCAATGGGAGGTGGTGGCGGCATGCCCATGCCAGGTGCGGCTGGCCCTATGGGATACCCACCCATGGGCGGCCCACCCATGCCGTTCTATGGACAGCAGCAGCAACAACCCCAGCCCATGAACCAGTTCACCGATCCCAACAATACGACCGTCTTTGTCGGAGGCTTGTCGGGCTACGTCACCGAGGACGAGTTGCGTTCTTTCTTCCAGGGGTTCGGCGAGATCACCTACGTCAAAATCCCCCCCGGCAAGGGCTGCGGCTTTGTCCAGTTCGTCCAACGTCATGCTGCAGAAATGGCGATCAACCAGATGCAAGGCTATCCCATCGGCAATTCTCGCGTTCGTCTTAGTTGGGGCCGCAGCCAGAATAACTCTGGCCCGGCCGGCACGCCATATCGCCCTGCACCCCCGCCCCCCATCTACCCTTCGATGGGCATGCCCCCCTCCCACTCGTACGGCAACTATGCGCCGATGAAGGTCAGTGCCAGCCCCGTGCACGTCGTGTCCCCGAACTGACCCGCCTGACAGTGACAGTTCTGACCTATCGGCGCGGCGCAGCAGGCGTTGGTCCATCGTCTTCCCTCTCTTGTTGGAACGGAAAATACGATTTCTTTTGTCATTCAAGGCAGCGCAGTCGAACTTTAGCGTCATCGTTGGGGCGGGAGGGTATTTGTCGACAAAAAAGTTCCTTCATTTCCTTCGCGATGACCCCCTTTCCATCTTTGATCGATGGTCTGTTGGCTGTGTACAACACAATCATGGCATCGGCTTTACTTTTTTGGTTGAAAGTGACGATACCAACGAGATCAGCATGTGCTTGGAAGCGGAAACGGCAAGGAACAGGAGCATGGACTCAGCGTTGAACACGGGCTGGTGATGATTCAAAGTCGGCAAAGAGCAGCAAAGATGGTTTCCCTCGTTTTTTCCTATCTCACACACGGACCAGTCTGCATGGTCTGGGGCCTTGAGCCCTGGGGAGAGAATTGCATCTCAATCTCTCCCATGAAAATGGAGTCTTGATTCAAACGCCCACGAACACGACGGGCGTCGCATGAGAGCGGCTGTGGCCCAACCAGGCTCCTTCATAGGATGAACCAATGCAAACAGACGTGGGCTTGACGTGTATTATGGGCTCTTCTGTTTTCCCCGCAGAAGGCTGACCTTCAGATCCAGGCCTTGTCCTGCAAGGTTGGTTGGTGCTTGATGATTGATTGACTGACTGCGCCCGTACTCCGTTCTCGATACAGTGTACCTGATTCGCCTCTCCGCCTGAGTCAGCCTCGTGACTCGACTTGGTCACGTGTACAGTCACGTGCTCGGCCTCCTCGCTTGTCGGTCCTCAACTCAACCTCGGGACTGTCTCTCATCTTCTCCAACTCTCGTCGGCCCAAGTCCATCGGACGTGACCTCGCCAGGCCCTCGAATAAAGACTCTGAAGTACGGTGAGGAATATCCCTGGTCGGCCCAAGTCCATCGGACGTGACCTCGCCAGGCCCTCGAATAAAGACTCTGAAGTACGGTGAGGAATATCCCTGACACCATGTAGCATCTCTTGTTCCGGAAGCCGAGTAGCCTCATTTTCCCTCCTCTCTTCATCCCCCATCTTGTATCTCGCGACCTTCCACCGCACCCGTACCAAGAGACCATCACTGACACAGACACAATGACATCGAGACCAATTCGCATTGCAGGTAGGTCTATCCCACCACATTACACGTACGCCGTATAACCGACCTCCTAGGTGCTTCGGGCTCTGCCTCGGACCGCCGTCATGCCATGGCTGCTTTCGCCAAAGCATATCCCTCCGACCCCGTTGACGTGATCATCTCCGACTACATGAGCGAGGTCAACATGACAATAGCGGCAGCCCGAAAGGTCGACATCGGTGTGCCGATTGCCCCCGGCGGTAATTCTACCAATGGTGCCGGGCCCTCCTTCGAGCCCACTTTCCTCGAAGCCCTCGAACCAGCCCTCGAAGATCTCGCCCGGTACGGGATCAAGGTTGCTGCAAATGCCGGAAACTCCGACACCGAGGGGTTGTACAAGATTGTGTGTGACATGATCAAGAAAAAGGGACTCGACATGAAAGTGGCCTGGATCTCGGGGGACGAGGTATTGCCCGCCATCAACACCGCCTTGAAGGACGGGACGTCCAAATTCAAGAACATATATACGGGAGAGATACTGTCGTCGTGGCAGTTCGACCCCATTTACGCACATGCCTACCTGGGAAGCATAGGTATCGCCGAAGCATTCTCCCAAGGGGCCCAAATTGTCATCTGTGGACGTGTTGCAGATGCATCCCCGGTCATCGGGTCGGCCTTCTGGTTCCATAACTGGCAGAGGTCACAATTCGATGAACTCGCCAACGCCTTTGTTGCGGGCCATTTGATTGAATGCAGCACGTACGTCACGGGAGGTAATTTTTCAGGTTTCAAATCCCTCGAGAAGTCCCCGGGAGGATGGGTTGACATCGGGTTTCCCATTGCAGAAATTGCAAAGGACGGAAGCGTCACCATCACGAAACAGAAGAACTCCGGAGGTGCCGTCACCGTGCACACGTGCTCCTCTCAATTGGTCTACGAGATCCAGGGACCATGGTACTACAACAGTGATGTGACGGCGGTGTTGGACCAGGTTTGGTTTGAACAGATCGGGCCCGACCGAGTCGCCCTCCACGGCGTCAAGTCCTTGCCACCACCTCCAACTACCAAAGTCGGTCTCACCGGTCGTGGAGGTTTCCAGGCTGAAGCCATGTATTTCATGACCGGGCTCGATGTTCCTGACAAGGCGCGCATGATGGAAGCGCAACTGCGACATTCCCTGAGGCCCTACTCTGACAAGTTCTCAGCCCTCTCCTTCAGTGTCCTGGGCTCGCCGCTTCCAAATGCGGACAATCAAAATGCAGCAACCGCCATCTTCCGTGTCTTCGCCCAGGCTCGGGAGGCCGATGACATCGCCCCTCAGAAATTCCTCCGGGTCATCATCGATGGGATAATGCAAAGTTATCCGGGCTCGACATTCCACCTTGATTTCAGACAAGGACTCCCCAAGGCCTTCTATGAATACTATGTGACATTGCTTGACCAATCCAAGGTCAGCCATGTGGTCCATTTCAACGGGAAGGAAACAACCATTCCACCTCCCACCATCACGCATGTCTTTCCAGAGCGCCAGCCAAGTCAACCAAGCACGTCATTGCAAGTTGATCTCGCCAAGTTTGGTCGGACCGAGCGTGTGCCTCTCGGGACGGTGGTCAATGCTCGCTCAGGGGATAAGGGATCCGATTGCAACTGTGGCTTCTGGGTTCGCCATGAGGACGAATTCGCCTGGTTGAAGAATCTCCTCTCGATCGAGAACATCAAAGTCCTTTTGGGTAAGGAGTACGACACTTCACGGGTCCCTAAGATTGAGATTGAAAGGTTTGAGCTGCCCAATCTCAGAGGAGTCCATTTCTTGTTCAGGAATTTGTTGGATCGTGGAGCGACTAGCACCTGTGGTGTGGATTTCCTGGGCAAGAATTGTGCAGAGTACCTGCGTTCTCGCCATGTCGATGTACCAGTCAGATTCATTGCCAGGGGCAAGTTGTAGCCCAGCTCAGAAGTTCGCCTAGAATGTTACAAAAGGCAACAGATGTCTTCGCGAAGCTTGATCATTCATGGCTTGATGACACAAAAGTATGAACAAAGAATGCACTCAGGCGAACCGTACTGAATTTCCAACCGATATTTTCCTTTGTCTCCGTGCGCCATCACGTCCGGTGATGGCAATATACTATTTCCCGCTCTCCTGCTGTCTATTCTTACCTCATTAAGTGCAAACCCTAGTCTAGGATCCCTTCTGCCGTTGTTTTTCTGTGTCAGCGAAAGACACCAGGGCTGATGCATTGCTGGCGCCGAATATCTAACCCAAATTGATAAGTACATCCCCGCCGCTCTGACCCTGGACCCATCGACAGCATCGCGCTTCGCTGGTTCCACACTCCATTGACCAATTAAATAATGGTAGCCCTGTCGTCTCTATCAAGATGCTACACTACTACCTCTCGCTCTTTGTGCAGGAAGACAACAATGCCAAGGTTGTACTCTGCTTCAAAGGTATAACAATGCGCAGTTGCCGCTGCTCAATTCTTTGTGGAAGTCGAGAAAGAAAATCACAAGGTGAGTTCAGTAAGCGCAATCGAGAAAGAAAAGCACAAAGTGAGTTCAATAAACGCAGCTCGATCCTTTCAGGATTTCGAGACACACACTGGGTTATATCGTGACTTGGGGGGGGGGGTATATATCCTCGGTCTCGAAACAGCCTGGAAATGTTTTCTTCTCCTTCACACAACATCTTACATTTTGACCTGCAGAGCTTACTGGTAAGCCCTCATCAGATCAAAAAGCAAACACCATTTGTAACCTCGCTCCAACGTTTTCTCCCCGAAATCCTCGACACCAATCGACATTCAAGATGGCTGCCAACAACAGCATCTTCTCCCAACACCAGGCTGTGGATCTGTACATGGACCTTCTGCGCGGCTCAAAACCCTTGTTCGGTTACCAAAGTTCCCTGAACCCATCTCCAAATCCATTCGGCGTCATCGGCGACAAGAGCAAGCTCAAACCCAAGTATGTGATTCTCAAACGTCTCCCTGACGTGACCGAGACACAAACTTCCAGGTTCATCGACAACAAGAGCAAGCTCAAGCCCGTGTATGCGATTCGACAACGTCGCCCTGACGTGACCGAGACCCAAACCTCCGGTTCTAGCGGTAAGTCTACTAACAACAGCGGCAATGATGGGAGCAGCAGCAGCAGGACCAGTCTAAGCACGCACCAGCGGGACTCGGCGGTTCTGATGAAGTGCTTCGTCAGCACCAACCCACTCGTCGACACCCGTCGATGGGATCTCACCTCGCGAGCCGCCTACTACAGCGAGGAGATGTGGGACTCGATTAACCACCTCACACTCGCGAGCGAGGAAACACTCCAGGCCCATGAGATGATGCAGACGACCGGCCCAGTCATTGCTGCGACTGGTAGTGGTCCAGCAGCTGATGCCGCGCCAGCTCTGGCGACTCCTTCTCCGGAACCTGAATTGTGGGATGCTTGGAGTTGGGCGCCACACGAGGCTGACATGCGGCAGGGACTTATCGAGGCCTGGCGTGCCAAGGTTGCCTCATCGATTGCACAGCATTCCACCTCAAAGCCTCCATTGCGCAAGACGGTACGCAACTGAGGGACTTCTGGTTAAAACTTGGCACTGTAGGAAATATGTCCAGGGGCAGAGAGGTAAGAACGGAGTGGATTGGCGAGGATGTAGAATGGCAGTGCCATCATCGTACTAGGGGATATTAGAGGGATAGACGGTGGAAGACTATTATGGTGTTGATAGTTATAATCAGAAAAGATATTGTGTCGCAAATTCGGACTTTTCCTCGTATTTTCCTTCTTGCTTTCTCATGTATTCAGACTTCTAGATGAATGGAGACGTACGCGGTAAGTGCACATACAAATTAAACAGTGCATTGATTCAACAAAGGCCCTGAAGGCTGAAGCAGGCGCTCGTCAATACTTTCACTTAACAATCCACACGAAGCTTGCGCTTCACTGTTTATTCACTTCAGAGCCCACCAAAGGGTCATCTTTTAGATCTCTTCCTTTCTCATTTCTACCGCCACCTTCAAATATCTCCCCCTATTCCTTTATTCCTCTCCTTTGTGCTCACACCACACTCTTCTTAGCCCTTGACCAATCCTTGAGAGAAACCAGACTTTCCAATCCGACATACGATAACGTCCTCTATTCCTCCCTCACGCCCCCAATCGCCCTGTGCTCCTCTAGTACCAGTACAAATCGCCCACCAAGATGTGCTACCGCAAGATCACAGACTGGCACTGTCCGAGATGTGACTACACGAGCCGGGAGCACACCATCTCCGACATCATGTGCTCTCCAGACCGAAGATGCGGCACCCCCAAGAACCAATCTCTCCGCGTTAAACACTCTGTCGAAGTCGACGGTGCGCTGTGCTTAGCCTGTCAGAAAGCCGCCATCGGAGTTTCTACGGTCGGCGAAGCTCCGCAGATACCAGCAAACTGGAGCCTCGTCCCAAATAACAACGGATCCCCCATCGTCCGCTTCCCCCCATCGTCCCAGCCGATTCAAGACGAGAGCTTCTGGACAGGAGAGAGGTCAAAGGGGGTCTCAGACTGGGTTGATTCTAGTACTGCCACTGTTTCACCCTACTCCACGAACGTGAGTGTGGGTTTCATTGGTGGTGGTGGACGAGGTGGTTTCGCGGGACTGCTCCAGGGACGACCTGCACAAGCACGGCAACAGCTGCAGCACCAACAACAACCACCACTGGGACTGCTCGCAGAAAGAACAGGAGGAGAAGGAAAGAAGACTACACCGCAGGCAACAAAGAACCACAATCCCGGTGTCGCTGGTCTCAGTCCAAATGGTAAAGCCCTCGACAGCGAAGCGCAACAAAAACTGAAAGACGAATTCGCACAGAACGAACTCAAACTGCAGAGGATCAAAAAGGCTCGTGTACTGTTCGACAAGCAAATCTATGACTTCTGGAAGAACCCTGAAGAGCTGGATAAGCTACCGCCGGTTGAACCGGATAATACACTACCTACACCACAGCAGCAGCAGTCGCAGCAGCAATCGCAGCAGCAATCGTCGTCGCCACTGTCAAAACTACCCTCGCAGACACTACCACTGCCGCAGTCACACAATCCGCAGCCGCAGCCATCAGCACAAGCACAATTACAAGCACCACGCGAGCAGCCTCGGCTTCGGACTTTCCGTGAACATGAGCTGAACCGTGGGTACCGTGGACTTGGATCCACCGTCGGAGCTGGCGCAGGAAGAGATGGTGGTGGGAGAGTAGCCGGCACTGGCTTTGATCCTGCAAGGCGCTGATGGCCTTCTTGTCAATGATGGTTTCGTCATCTCATCTGGAAAAAAAACAAAATTTCAGCAGAAAATTTCAGTATGTGAGATGACTGAATTCTCTCAGTTCAATGAACTTTCCCACAACTTGAAGGCTTTGTCTACTCAGGGATGGTTTATCGTGCATAGTTCAGGGGTTTGCATAAAAGAAAGGGGAGTGACGGTGAGCGGGTCAGGACCGCGCAGCTCAAGTACAAGAGCGACAGATTTCATAAGGGGGAATTTGTCTGGTTTTGTCTTTCTTTTTCATACGCGGTGCAAGGGAGCGGGCGGGAGGCATGAATAGGGGACACATGTATCAGTCAAGCTCAAGGGTTTGATACAAAAAAGCTCTGTTTCTCTCTCTCATCACCGCTACTTTCTTCATACTTGGTACAATCCGATCATAAAAGCTCCACTGATTGAATCTTTTCCGACTCTGACAAAATTAAGTTGTGCCATTAGCTCATTCTCCGAGAGAGAAAGCAGTAGTGACTGCTAGGGTAGTGTTCCCGTGCTTTTCATATCCAGTGACAGCGTCATGCCCCAGAGCTTCCAATTCATTCTCCAACATTGATCTTGGTGAGTTTCCAAATACCAGGAAATCCACCGAGATGCGCCACCGCTGACGGCCTTCGACCTTGTGTTCATCTCAATCTTCACTTGTCGACCATGGTATTGTTTGGGAGCCATTTACCCGTCTTCCTCGACCAACTCCTTGATTGTTGCTCTGAGTTGGGCGGTCCGCTTGCTCGTCGCCTCGAGCTGGAAGTTTTTGGTCCACGTGTAGGTCTGACAATAAACACACTGCTTGCTGGCGAGCTGCGGGTAGGGAACGGTGTTATTGAGGTGTGTCAATACACAACTCACATGGAACTTGTATGGGCAGTTGCTGCAGCACATGTGCGAGAACTTAGGGTCCAGCAGCGTGCTATCGTCCTCGGAGTCGTATTTGATATCCACCAAGCAGATGGGACAAACGTTGTGGGAATCTTCTTCTGCGGTGTCTGTCGTCGCCATCGTTGCCAGGACGGATGATTGAGACCCCGACAATTCTCCCTTCAATGTGGTGTCAGGCGCCAATGCCGATTCAGGCGCCGATGGTATTCCTTGCAATGCGGTGTCCGGTCCCAAGGCTTTCAGAAACAGGCTGTCTTTGGCAAATCCGCCGGGTTTCAGACTGTGTGTCTCCAAGTAGCGGATTTCGGCCGCCATTATCTGCAGCTGTAAAATTCTCGAGTACTCGAGTTTTGCCATTTTCATTGGGTGTTGCGTCGTGGAGGTTCGACCCTTCGCCGTCGAGAAAAAGACATGTGTGGTGCCTACTATGCTGCAAACTTGTTGCAGCCGAACGATCGCTTCCGAAAGGACCACGACTGAGAGGTCCAAGGGCGATGCGAGGAAAGATGCGACCAAGTCGTGCGTCTGGTCGAGTGCCAGGCAGTTGCGATCCAGGTTCTCGAAGATCATCCTCTGTTCCACTTCTGTGAGTAAGCACTGGACCGCGGCGTACGTCTTGGAATGGTCATTCAATACATGCAGGGCGAGGCTGAACCGGTTTAGATTCTCCGCCATTGCTCGCACATCTGTTGGGAGTAGCCCAGCGGCAACCGGAGGAGGAAAATTTGCCAGTTGGTCCTTAAGCCTGCACTTGTACCTCCACATTTTCAGAACTGGATTAGGGTCATCAAAGTCGTCGGCCGTAGTCGTCGGTGGATCCATCCCTGGAGGATTTCTAGCCCGCTGGGAGTGGGTGGCTGCTTTGTTGTGATGCTTTGTTTTCGGATTCTTTGCTGTGCCAGGTAGGAAGAAGATGACTTTTGCAACTGGAGGACAGATACAAGCCCGAAAGACGGAGAAGGCTTTAGAATCCATATGCCGGCACTGTCGAAGGCGGTGTCCAGCTCCTTTCCGTGAATTGACCATCCGTGAATTGAACAAACCAGATTCACGCTGTGCGCTATCAGTGCAGAATAGAGAACACCGAGACAGGCGATAGGAGTGCTCAAAGGCACCCCGGGACAACCCGTACGTGCCCAAAGGCCCCATTGAGGCAGTAAAGGCCGTAAGAACAAAGAAACGGCCACTGCCTTTCAAGGTCATTCAACTCACCGAACAAGGGCTGAAAGGAGTTGGCTCGACCAATTTCGAACACAATGGACTTCGGACAGTGCCTCGAACTTTCAATGAATTATGGCCCAAGGGGAGGGTTACCTGGTGTGTATAAGAACCCCTTGATCAAGCCACCATTCCAGACAGTTCTTCATCCACACACAACACCACCATCCGAGACTAGACCAGTCTCGAAAACTCCCACACCCCCCAAAAAACCAAACAACAAAGTATTCAACACCAACCAGGTACCCAGCAGGAACAACACTGTCAAGATGTGCTACACAAGTGTCTCCAGACGGGTTTGCAGCATCTGCCGCCAATCTTCTGAAGACACTATTGATAGGATCTGCCCAGGAGATGTTCGCTGTGACAATCGTCGTGAGAGACCACTCCCACGTCGCATCCGAACAGACATCAACGTGGAGCCTTGCTCAACGTGTATGAGATCAAAGAAGACTCCATCTTCTCATCTCAAGGTACCTTCTTCATTCCAGGGTGGCAGAGTGATCGAGAACGAGAGCCGTGGATCAAAACAATCTCGTGCGTCAACTTACCAACCATCACCATCACCATCGAGGAGAGATAGTGTCAACAATGCCAGCCGTCAACCGTCGGCCGCATACGGCGGTGAGAGAAGTCATAGAGACTCTCACTCGCAGCGCCCCAGCGAAGCTCCCGGCCACGGTGCGAGCCGCAAGCCAACCCAGTCGCCATCAAAGTCCAAGGAACCCGAGGGAGAGTATGTCCTGATGAACGTACGCGGCCATGACGAAGGCAGAGAGAGCCATCATCCTTCTCGTCGCGAGTCCACACGTGAGACCTCCAAATCCCACCAGTCGCGACAGACGTCTACACAGAGAAGCACCCTCTCGCCCGCCGATCCCAAGTCGCAGTACCAGCATGCCAGTCGCAGAGAAGTTGTCCCCAAATCCGAATCGCGTGAACTGGCCCTCCAGAAGCGTGAGAAGTCTAACTTGCTCCAGGTCCCATCCCGGTATGACCATTCCTCTACCCAGCGCTACGTCGACTCGCCAAGTTCGAGATCTGCCCGAGGCGAAATGGTGGTCCATGATCAGGGTCATTCTGGACGGGCAAGCTCGAGATTTGATCGGGGAGGTGAAGTGATTGTCTATGATCAGGGTCATTCTAGACGGGCAGACGGAGGATATGACAAGATCATGATCCTTGAAAACGGACGGGAACTTGCTACCATCTCGGAACTTGACACTGCACCAAATACCGTTGTCAACATCAACATCAACCTCTACTAAACTCGACACTCAGGGCGAAGGCAATTCAGAATGGGAATCAGAACGCGATTCAGGGGTGGCCGGGCGGGGCGGGGGCGGAATCTTGGGAAACCCAGCACAGGTTTGCTAGGCTTACTTAGATTACGTAGATACACTGGCTGTATCTCAGGGATAGGGAAAGGATAGAAAAAAAATTTGGACGAAAACCCAAACTTCTTTGTGATTTTTGACACTGCTAATAGTTGGTAATCATTTCGTAGAGACTTGCAGTGGATGCAACTCTGCATTAGTTGTCTTGATTGAGGAAGGATTCATGGCCGTTGTTGATTTCATTGACGAAGGCAGTCTTCAGCCGATTCATCCGCACTCAGTGAATGCACTGTGTTGTATGCACTGTGTAGTGACTTTCATTCATTTTGGCTATCAAAGGACTGCCTGCCGTATTTACGGCATTTTCAAAACTCCCGACTAGTGAATATCAGTGATCTCTACTATTCACAACGTACCAGTATACAAAATGTGATGTCCACGGTACGCTATCATGAACGCAAGGTTGCGAGTGAGCCTTTCACAGCAGAGCCGACCCGATATTCAACCATAGCTCGTTACAAGGCTGCCTTTCAACCGTGCCGTTTAGTGATAATATGGCCAAACTCAGACTATATATAACCTCTGCACAACCCTACCTGCTATTTCATCCTTCATCAATACTTGTTCTACATCGAAAACAACCCCATCATCCGTTACCGGCCTCGATAAACCTACTAGGATATCCAAACTCTAATTCGGTGCACGCACATCTCGCCTTCATCATGTGCTACACCGCCGTAACCAAACGCGACTGTCCCTGGTGTGGCGGGATGTGTGAAGAAACAACAAAAGACATGATCTGTGAGTCTGGTGCGAGATGCGGAAATCGACATACCCGACCCCTTCCGATGGTGGTGGTGGAACGAGGCCACAGCATGTGCAATCAGTGTTTAGGAGATGGTGGACGCCGTGGATACACCGCAACGACAGGAAACTCAGACCAAATGACATTTCCACGCCGTCAAACTCACCAGGAAGATGCAAATCGACAAGGACGACGCGTCCATTTCGCCGATGAAGAGCCAGGTACTGAAATTCGACATCATAGCCACCGTCACGAGCGATCAGAATACCGATCACAACAGCGTCCTCAGCACCGTGACTATGCAGCTGAGCTTGAAGTGTTGAGGCGTCAAGAGCGTGATTATGAAGAACGTTTCCAATACATTGGACCCTCGGCGAGAGACCGTCGTGAGCACCATGCCCGTGAGGCCGCCGAGAGAGCATTGCGTCATGAACAGGCTCTTGAGCAGACAGCTGATATGGAACGTGCACTTGTTGCGCGACCAAGACCTGATGCCCGGGCTCCAGCCAGAGCCGAGAGACATTTGGCTCCTGGTCGCACAGGCGGACACCGACATGGCGGCGATGGTTCCAGGCATGTGGTGCACCAGGCGGAGGAACTCTACTTTGAAACGACATCCACTTCACGCCGCCGTGGGGAGCATACAACTACCTCTGCACGCATGCGGTCGTCTCGAACTGATTACTTCTCGTCTTAATGAATGAACGCATTCAGGAGAGACTGGAGACCACCCGGTTACCGGTGAAGAAGGGTCTACGCAGAATCCACCAAATCATGTTTGTCAGACTATCCAAACTAATGTAAGCATCACCATAACGAAAGGCTCCGGAGCGGAGTGGATGGGAGATTTTTTGTTTTGAACAAGGCTGTGACACCAGAGGATAGGGGAAGCAGGTTGTTCTCCTTAATTATTTGTGTGAGTGAGTTTGACAGCTCGAATTGTCCGGTTTGGCGTTTCATCAACTTTGCTGTCAGGACAGCGCTCAGAGCTAGAGTTTGACAAGACAATGCTGATACAGACTCCATGTGTTGATAACCTGGCATTAATACAGATTCACAAAGCGTCCAACAGTCCTTCAAGGAGCTGAAAACCAGCTCTTAATCAGGGTGACATCTTGTCGTATGGAACCTCCATCTACTTGTCCCGATCGCTTTTATTGCTAGAGTTAAACTACTAATCTTTAAACAAACAACCGTCACGAGAGTACCTAGTAAGTATGTTGCTTGCTATGGAAGCCGCGGTGGAGATCCACATCTACTGCGGCTGGCCGCCATTTCGGATATCGGCACAATCTAACCGTAGAGTTGTGAAGTTAGGAAACATCACTATTTGATGATCCGCACTTGCGAGGTTGTTCTACCGGTGAAGTAGGGCTCGATAGAGAATGATATAACTAATATTGAGTAATTCGAGTAAATTGCTTGTGTGAATACAAGTAGTAAATTCCCTGCGTGAACAAATCTTGCTTTGGACACGCTATTCTTTGCAAGCACTTCATCCCTTCTGCCTTTGTTCCATATCCCGCTGTTGATCGTCAGTCATCCCCAGATTCATACCTCAACCTTGTCCTCAGCTCTGTCGACAGCGGCACTAGGTATCACCGAGACGCAGAAACAGCCCCCTAACCGGCTCTTAGAGTCTTCCACTCATCACCAAACCCTATCCACCATGTGTCAATTCGTGACGACCCAATGGTTTTGCACGATATGTGGCTTATCGACCAAAGCCCCAGCAACTTACAAGGAACTGTGCGATGCTGCTCAGATCATAGGGGCCCCGCATTCATGCCGGGCAATATTCTGCAAGTATGTTGATCTGAAAGATGTCCCATGCACGCAATGCGAGAACACCTTGGAAGAGTCGCGTCGACAATCGGGCCAGAACCAGTATGAATGTCCACCTTTTCAATTCAACAGTACTGTACCTCGCTACGAACAAATACGCTCGAATATCTCTTGCCAACTGCATCTCCCACATCCACTCTTTCCAGGACAAACCGTCTACCAGCCAATTCAACCCTTTTCCGGGGCTAGGTTGCCCCAAGGACCGGAACAATTCTACCACCCAAATACGATGCCTACACAGCCAAGCATCTTTATGCCAACCCCCCAATCAGGCGGAAATCGAATGCCACCTCAAGAAACGCAGCCCGTTCGGCAGGATGTACAGCTTGCAAGATCGAGAACACTGGAAATGGAACAGGAACCAACCGGCCGAGGGACCTCGATTTTTGACACTCAGGCACCTCTTCCTCAGAGTCCTCGCGATGCAGAGCATCATTGGCCCAGCGAAACTGATTTCGAAGAGGATGAGCTTGAACAAGCGCGAAAGAACACGGAGACGTTGCGACGGAATCTTGGTCACGATTTACCAACCTATCAGGCCCGGCGACACCAAACACGGGGAGATGAATACCATCAAAACACCAATGATCTGACCCAGCCACCTCTCAGGCCTCTCCAGAACAACTCCGGACTTGTTACAGTTGACCGTGCTGCGCTTGAAAACAGAGATAACCTCATTGGTCAGCTCGACGCCTCCCTCGCTGTCGAACGTGACAATCTTCGTCAAGTTGAAAATCATATGGACGCCGCTATCGAAGAGAATCGATCGCTGCAGAAAAAAGAGGAGCTGAATGAGCGGACGACTGCATTGCTAGCTGAAAATTTGGCAGACATGCAACGAGAGAATCGCCTGCTGCGTCAGGAACTTGAGCGGCGCAGGCAGGTTGAAAGTAACGATACTGCTCATGGGAGGTAATTTAGGGTGAACAGATTACTGCCATCTGCACCGTCAGGTTCTGCAGCGGGCTGGAGGAAACCAGTGCTAGGGACGGATCGTTGAACATGGCCATACACGCACGACAAGGAAATCGAACGGCGTCTTAATCTCAGTTGTGTGATAAGACAGATCAGATGGTGGTAAAACATCTTTTGATGGCAGGTTGGCAATCTTTGATTGTAGCCTCTTTCCCCAAGGCGAATTGTGTGAGGGATATATCAGTTCTTAGATAGAAAGCACCACTTGTTCATGGGGAGAACATAACGAGTCGTTAAGTCTTCTCGGTCTCCGCTATTTTGGCGTTCCAGATTGAGCTTCGAGGAGTATACAATCAAATCCCTGAATTTGCATGCGAAACAAACCTTTGTATACCCAAGATCCTAATACCTTGGTGTGAGTATGCTGTCTGAACAACTTTACATTGTCCCAGGAACTCGAGTACAGTGCAAAACCACGTCCCAGCGTTCTGCTCCTGAATTCAATCTCTCATGATCTGCGCGCGAATGTTGCTGTGCGCGAAAGTCATGCATGAACAGCTAGGTTGCTGCGATGTCCCCAATCCATGATTCTTCACTTCTGCAGATACACTATGCGGGTTGTTTATTGTTGTAGTTACCAACAGATTCACTACTATTTCCGCTTTCAGTGCATTGGTTCCAAAAGCCGGCACTTTCTTCGTGGAGAATCGCCCTTCTGTTTGTCTCTACCATCAAAGTTATCCCTTACATCGCCTCGCTTGTCCTGCTACACAATCCGTCATTTTTTCGACAAAAGCATCAGTATTCCTGAGTTTCCACGAAATCAGACGCAGCCTTCCGCCGACAATGTGTCAACAGCGGGTTACCCAACATATTTGCCGTCGATGTAGGCGTACGAAATGTCAACCAACGACTCAGATAGACTACTGTGCAGGTAGTCGTGCGAGAGGACAAAGCTGCTGGCCAATGGGTACTCGGGACGAAGTCTGGGAAGAACCGGGATGCGCAGCATGCTGTGATGTTCAAAATAGTTTGCAAGGACATGAGATGACCGGAAGTCAAGGACTCAACGCTCAGTATTCCTATCAGCCAGGCTATGGAGCAGCACTGCCCACTTACCCAGCTCCCCCGTTTCTTGGTCCCCCACCAGTCCAAGGCGGGTTTGAGAACATCAGTAGTAGTGGTAAAGGAGGTATCTGGATCGACTCTGCAGAGCAGCAATTCCAGCCCGGGATGACAAGCTCTTATCCTCAACCATCATACCAGAACCATACGGCACAGCCTACATATCAGCAACCGTACCAAGGGTATGCTCCACAGACTGCTATTCAGCTTTCGACATCTCCACCAGCTTATCAGCCGGCTTACCAGTCAGGGCCTCCCCCGGCTTATCAACCAACTTACCAGCAAGCGAATCAGTTACAAAACTATTTCCAAGAGAAGTCCATCGCCGATGACCAGCTCCAGAGAGTGCTTGCACAATCTCTTGAAGATCATCGACGGCTAAGCTCGGAGAGAAAAGCGGCAGAGTTGGAAGGCGAACTTCGAGTGGAAAGAGAGAGAGTCCAGCTTGAACGAGAACGACGACAGACGGAATGGGAAAGATTTGCGGCAGAGCGGGAGGTTTGCTCATCAACTCATACGACCAAAACTTTGACAGCAACAGGATTTACGCATGTGCATCCATGTGCCAAAGTGACAATGCACAGACCTTCGCAGGCAAGCGAGTTATGGGTGACCGACATCCGCAAGGTGAATGGGCGGCTGACCGAGATTCGTCGACGTCGGAAGCCGGGACAGTATGAGGTCCTTGGGGATAGAGCGTATTATTAAGCGGTGGGACAATTGGGGAGACGTTGAAGCTCAAAAGGCACTCATGCTGAGCGAATTGTTAAAGTGGTTTTGCGGTGTATTGATGTCTAACCTAAATAGGAAGGCACGCGCTGCGCGTCAAATGACAGAACGACGAACTGTGCTTGCACATGAATTCTAAACTGACTTTCATCATTTGGAAGTTGCACCACCACCACATCAACGCCTCCGCTCAGTGCTTGTACAGTCTTCTGCTCGTTCGAACTCTTTGACATGACCTTCTAATTCTCTTCTTGTAATCAACCTCCTCCTCTTCAAAGCAAATTCAACCGACGTCGCAGAAAACCCTCCCCGCTTGCGTCCTTCGTCCACCACCCTCTCGCCCTCTTATACAGTTCAGCCTCCAGCCAGTTTCCCTTTACAAATCCAGCTCTCGAGCCTCCTTTGCCCGTCTTCCCCACCGTTCGAGCCTCATAGCATGGTCTCATCAAGAGCAACGGAGAATGAACACCCGGCATTGGCGAGGATGCGTAACGGAACGTAACCCTAAGACTTTTATCGGTTCAAAGTTTCGCGGTCAAGTTGTCGATCTCTGATCAGCTTCACCTATACGCCTCTGCCTACTACTTGCTCCCGCGAAGAATGGCAGATGGACTAGGTGCGGCCAAAGGAGGGAAGACGTTCAGAGCCTCGCAAGAGGCAGCGAAAGACGGTCTAGCCATGTTCAGAGTCCAGAAGGACCGTGCGTCGGCATTCCTAAGCTGGACATTATACGAGATCATTTATGGGATGTTTCGGCCAACACGAGCGTAGAGCAGATCAGGAGAGAGCGGAGAGGATTTCATGTGTGGAGAAGTACAATTGGTACAAGCCTAGAACGCAAAGACATCGAGCCTACACACAAGACAGCTGGAAATACCCCTTTGAAGCTGAGGAGATCCACTGGTCAGAATCAAGCTTGATGTTTCTGCTTGAAGCCAGGTTTCCAAGGTCACACTGGGCTTTCGTTATCGGCACCTCTTCCACCTGGCACTTTGCCCGGTCCGGCCGGCGACACTGAAGTA
Organism: Exophiala calicioides; assembly: GCA_001599795.1. Taxonomy (NCBI): domain Eukaryota; kingdom Fungi; phylum Ascomycota; class Eurotiomycetes; order Chaetothyriales; family Herpotrichiellaceae; genus Exophiala; species Exophiala calicioides. The sequence goes on along the minus strand of BCHZ01000005.1, from coordinate 672,522 downwards.
CAAATTGTCTCACAGAAATCCTCGACGGTTCCATCGTCCCTCCTTTCCAACTCCTACCTGTGCCCACACTGTCTCAAAGTCAGCAGCTCGTTCGCTAAACGCGCATCACAGCAACCGCTATCAGATGTGTACTTTTGCTTGCAAAAGATCCCGATCAACCGCGTCAATCATCCGCATCATGTTCAGCACGGTGAAATGGAGAACGCCGATTCAGTGGACTCTTTGATTTTCGGATTTTTGAGTACATGATGAACCTTGCTTGAGCGAGAAGAGGGCGATTTTTGAAGATGTTCTTTGTGCGTCCTGGCCTGAGATATGGCGAATGCTCTTCGACTTTGTTGTGGTGGGAAACTACCGCAGCATGACGGAAGGGAAATCAAAATCTTGTCTCTGAGGCTGCTGTATCACTCACGAGAGAGGCACTTTTCCTGTTTACAGGGCTTGGACGTCGAATTCGAAAGGGGAGCCTGCCGACCAAGGGAGAATATGTTAAGAAGAAGCTGTGGACGACAAGATCGATTTCGAGGGAATGACTGCTCAAGATGGATCGAAAACGCTCGACTTCCTGCCCTACGGAGCCTTTTTGGTCTACCCTCCGACCTGGCTTTACAGTCAAAACTGGATCAAAGCAAAATGCACTTCTGGCGACAACTCGAGTTCCGTATAGGTCCAGAGTACACATTTGTCGCAACGAGTTCGGAAGTCTAGCGATTCTATTTTGACCAACTTCAACAATTTCCCCCAAGTTTCAGGCATGACATTCTTCATCGCCACCGATCACAAGACTTGAGATGGCCCTGGCTTTCGACGTGAACGGGTTCACAAGGCTTCAAGACGGGACCTCTCCTGAGTGAGGATCAAAGCTTTGGCTTGTCTGTTCTTGTTGCTTTCCGTTCATCGACATTGTTATTGGTCAATTCTTGGCTGTGTGAGAAGTGCCCTGTGAGAAGTTTTACCTTTGGCGGCTAAGATGAATGGTGTCTATTGGATCCGCGATGATGGCTTCGCGTTCACTCGACGTGACGGATCGAATGTGGGGATCGATGAGTTGCTAGATGTTCTACAGATTGCCCGGTCATCTAGTGTTTGTTCTGGGATTGAGGCAAACTTTGCAGACCGTTCCTGGATGCTTACATGGTCCTTGGACGGTCTCAGCCCTTTTTGATACGTCACCCCAACCTGCCTTAATACTGAGAAGTTCTAACAAGATACCAGATCGTTTAATTGTGATGCCCCTACCAGGCTTGGAAACATGGGCTTGATCACGACTTTCAAAGCTTGAAAGAACGCTCGGATTTAGTCTGATAAGGTCCTTTCTTGCACTACCCGTTTGACCCATGGGATCAATCACACTAACTTTACTAGTTCCCTCTATTAGCCATGAGGACCTTCGCTGTCATTAGATTTGTCGCTTCACTGCTCGTCTTCACGCCTTTTTGTTCTGACTAGAGACATCGCGCTATATCGTCATCTCCTCCGTCCATGAGTAACTGTCAATCCCCCTTCCTTTGACAACACTACCAACCAAGGTCCACAAGCCATTTCATCAACTCAACTGGCCGTCGTAGCCATGTCGCTCTCCGCACCCACCGCTATCGAATGGTCCTCCCATGTGAAGTCCGATGTGCCCCTGGTAAATAATGATGGCAACAACCACTACCTGTATTACCAGCAAGGTGACCTTCCGGCCCGAAAGGTTGGCCTTCAAGGCAGAGGGCTCCTGAAGAAACTTGACTCTTTGCCGTTTGTCATTGAAAAGAAGTACCATGGTGTTGGGGAAATGAGAATGGAACTCTGGAGCACGAGCAAACGTTATGCTTATGGCTATCACTACAGAGTCACTTGGCAAGTTAGCCGCAGAGCTCTCGACACCGACATTTTCGTCGATTTATTCGACAGAATCTTGGATGGCTACACCGACCCATCGGTTCTTACGCAAGTCTGTTGCAAAGTTCGAAGTGACGACGATCTAGGTGCTGTTGACGAACTCCTCTCAGATATTCTCGATGAAAAGGCTCTGGAGTTGCCCAACGAAGCGCCACCGGTTACCTTGAGCAGCTGATGAGGACGTTTTCCCTAAGGCAACATCATAACGCTTGAATTATTTCGAAGTTGGTAATAACGGACTTCCGAGGCATTACACTCAGCATCATATTCTGGAAATGTTATTCAACGTAGACCACGTTAGCACGATATACCAGCACTTTGCCTTCAACTCCGATGATACCTGGATAGCACACGACTGGACTATCGAGCAGCAGCCATATTCGATAAGAACGGAATACGCCGTATACTCAGATTCAACGGAGCTCTCTTCACAGGAGAATCTTCTCTCAGCAAGGCACTTTCTAGGGCGGCGAACCCCCAAAGTTAATTACTACACCTATTAAGGCGAGGTGTCCGTCCTTCCAGGCAACAACCACAAGTACGCCTCAAAGTCTTTACACACGGAGACGTGAGGAAATCTCAGTTGCCAACTTCATTCTGCTCAACCAATGGTTGGAATCTGCCAGGCACAATAGGGGGCGACGGCGCTATTGTGCTATTCACCTATTTATGTTAGCAGAGTAGCATTTGAGAGAGCCTCTGTGGAGAGTATAAAAGGCTGGCCACCCCCCCCAAGGTAACTCTCCCTATTTGTCAAATTTTTCGAGATCTTGTCCCTCCCTGCCTTGTCTTGCAAGTAGCAAACGCATCGCATGCTTCCTCACTGCAGGGACTGGACACTGACCCTGTGATCAGCTTTCCTCCGAATTTGACACCTCCCCGTCCTCTCCACAGCTGATCTGCCACTTGTCGCTTGCGTATCGCATGGGTGCTGAGCAATCTTCTCCGTCTCGTTCCCCAGAACCGCCAACCCCGACTCCCGCCACCAAGAGCAAGTTTAAGGTCGACGTCGAGCTTGCGAGTCGCATGCTGACCGCTGCATTGTCCGTCATCCTCCAACTCATGCCTGTCACCCCCGGTGCCCCTGACCAGATGGCCTCGAGCCAGGCCGCTGCTGGTGCCCCCGATGGCAGGGCCGGAGATGTGGCTAGCACACTCGTAGCGGGCGACACGCCTACCACTTGTTAAGGTTTAGTTTTAGGTGAAACTCGGTTTACATTTCTTGTCTCAGTACAATTACTTTCATAGAGGTCATCCTGAAGGCACTGGAGATTCAATTACGTCTTAACAAATGTCTAGAGTAAACAGGACAGTCTTAAAATGAGACCAATAAAGACTACATGCTCTCCGTATTACCATGAAATTTGAACAACATCATATTCTCTTCCCTGCAATGCTGACGCCTTCAAAGTCCATGGTGCGTAGTACATTCCGCCTCCTTTCTCGACATTATGACCATTACCAGTGGCCCCCCGGTTTCAAGTTTTAACAGACCTAGTCATACGTCCTCTCGATTTGACTTTCCACCATGTGAGGCCCTTTTCAGTGAACATGGTCCTTTTGAAGCTAGGCGCTCGTGAGGACCTCTCTGCATGTAGGACTCCTATATCTAGCCGTGATGTGCTACTAGGAAGGAGCACTTCATACACGAACCATCCACAGCCCATCTCCAGGTATACCTACACCCGTCGCAACTCCCTCTTCCTTTGTAGTCCTTACTTACTTACTCGCCCCCCACAATTCCCAACATGTGTTCCCCCTTGAACACGCCTCTCGTCGTGGTCGATGCCGAGATGGCCTACGCCGCCGGGATCCTGATGCAAATCCACGGTGGTGACGACGCCCTCGTCCAACGCAGCCGTGCTCTTTCCTCCACCGATCGAGGCCCAACAGCACGCCGACAACAATCAGGGCAGCTGCCACCGCCGCCGCCGCCGCCACCATCACCATCTACGCCCGCCGCCACGGTAGTCCAATCGGCGGAAGCTGAGGCAGACGCCTTCGAGGCTATGAAGGAATTGAGCCTACGAGTGACGGCGGCAATGGAGACGACGGCGGCGACAACGACGGCGACAGTGACGGCGACGGCGGTACCAACAACCGCAACAACAACGATGGGCCCCCCAGCATTGCCAACGCGGAATGCTTCTTCTGCTACTGCTGGTTCTGGCACTCGCACCCGTGCCAAAGCGGGACCACTGGTCGAAGAACGCCGTCGCCTTCGCCGTCTCCAACCCATCCAGACCAATGTTTCCAACAGCTGCGACCCTCGGCTGACGTACATCCTCGCATTACAGGAGTTGGGCGAATTAGCGGGCGAGGGGATGGTGATAGTCGGGCCCCCATCAACACCCCGAGTCTCACCTCTCGATTCGACATCGTCTGGCAACTCCTCCTACTCCTCCTCCTCCTCCTCCTCCTCCTCCTCCTCCTCCTCCTCGGACACAGTGTCATCACAATCGCTGTCTGGGCCGTCTCTACTGTGTCTGCCACCGCCATTGTATCCTTGGGCACAAGTTCCGCGCAGCGAAGACAGGGTAAGGACGACTAGCATTGTGATTAAATTGAGGGTGAGGCGAGGCTAGTGGTATGGGCAGATAGTCATAGCGAGATAGTACCTCTTTGTCACAATGTACATATGGCCAACAGCTACTTACAGGGTCCACTCAGGATAGGCCATTGTTCCGAGTAGTGGTGTACAGTGTATGATATCAGCAGGACGAACCGTGTCTGGTCAGTTTATAAAACTCTTCAGCAGCAAAAGATTTGCAATTCCGACGAATTTTTCTCTTTAGGCCCTACCGTTCATCACATCGATGACGTGACACGATCTAGAAACCCATTCGTAATAAACTTGTAGAGCCATGAACGGAAGGCTACTCTCAGGTTTGAGTTTCGACCGAGTTTTGCACACGCACAGCATTGTGCCGTCGAAGCAGGCACATACTCGGGAAGATGCTCACCTGCACACATTCTTTGGGGGCGCAGTCAAGTGGTACGCGACTGGTAGGTTCGTGGATGATTATTTGGTTCCGCGACGGGAGGAAACCCCTGGATTACCCAACCAGCCAGCAGCCTTGCATCCAGTTCCACAGTTTAACGATGCTAGTAATAGCTTGGCACAAGCCATCCGAACGTCAGGTCATCCGTCCGCAAGAGACAACTCCCTAGGACCGAGACAGCTACATCGACCTACAAATCTCAAGGCGACTGGAGGGGAAAAACCCTGATCCGACTCAGATGGCTTGCTCGCACGGTATTGATCAGAGGACGGGAAACGGCTGTCGAGTAAAGAAATGACATCTTCTGACGACACAAGCATCTCAGCAGAAAGATCATCAGGAAATACTTTCATGCCAGAAACTTCGGGCGCTCAGTATCGGTGCGTAGGTCCTCACCCGAACTGCGCGTCGTGCTAAACCGCCAAATGTTTGGTTCAAACTTTGAAGGCGCTGCTCATTCGACGACTTTCAAAGACGTCTTCTGACCCCATCATTTCCCTCTCTGGGGAAAGCCGTCGAAAACCGAGTTGTGTCATGTCTCGGAGAAATCAGATTATAACATCAGTTCCAGAGAACACGAGGCTGCATAGTGCTAACAGTCACTCTACTGGAGGGACCACGCCAGGACACATTTTGGGAAGGGATGTCCCGTCGACATGTCTGGGGCGTCGTATGAGATTTTTCTCGACGCTTGGTTCATATCCAGTCCTAGGTGCTTTGTACTGCTGGCTACTCCAGTAATCACTCGATAGATGACAGTCGCGACTTCAAAGAAATCCACCGCACAAGAAACCTCACTGTCGCGCTGCAAGAATTCGCTCCGTTGCTATTGTCCAAGTTTGAATTTTTCGAAACGCCCCAGGTTGCCAGATGGCCCATCACGGCTTCCGTTATTTTTCGAATTGCTTGGTCTCCAAATTGCCAGACTAGATCAAACCGCGCCACCAGTCTCGTCGCTGTTGGTCGTGCGGAAACATCCACTCGCTGGCCGTCGGCCATATGCCACCCGGCAAGAAAGCCATTGCCAAAGAAGGGCATCCACGAAAGACCCGGAATTTGGTAGGTCATGACTAAACGCACAGAATGGGTCCGTGGACATGTGCAGAGGTGCTTGGGTGGAAACCTTGTGAGGTCCTCAAGAGGTCCTCGCCGAGCAGGTGTTCGTGCTAGAGGTTTCCCCTGCCGCCCGCATAAATACCTGTCTTCTCCCGGCCTTGAGTCTGTCCTGTAGATTTCACAAACCTCTTGAGTCAATCTAGAATCATGATCATTAGCAGCTTCTCTCTGAACAGCTTGACTCTTGGCAACTCCCCTCTCTGTCTCCATATCCATTCTGTCTTTGAGCAACGACGATCACCTCTCGGTCTTGCAAGTCCTCTCTAGCCTTTTGACATTCTTTCACACGCCGCAAACCCATACGACGCAACTCCACGCGGACAGGAATAGCGACAGCAACGGCACTATACTCATCACCAACGCCGACATCAACGACATCAACGACATTATCCTCATCCCCGACATCGACATCATCACCATCACCAACGTCGATATCAACACCTTCAAGCCACCGAACGACAGCTCTTGCGTTGAGTTCGGCACTCTCTACCCTTCCTTTCAATAACAGCCTCACCGCAAGACCAACGCTCCTTCTCAACATAACCACATGGCAGCATCACCAACCATCGTCAACGGTATTCTCCCGTACCAGGAGCACGCCCCCAGTCAACTCACGAAAAGCCAAGCACAAGACGACTTGGCCCTGATACTCGGCACCGGTTCAAGCGCAACCCTAGCGCCTGAGCAGGCTCCAGTTCTGCCAGTGTGCAGGAACGGGGTTACAGCACTTAGAAAAGTCTGTGACTTCGCCAATCATCTCGCCCTCTCCGATGACGATGGCCATCGGGATCTGGTCAAGAAGCGGTTATCGGAAGCGATTGTCCGACAGCCCAAGGACGTCGAGTCGTGCTCGAGAGACCCCGACCGCCGCGAACTGGCCGAGCAGGGCACCTGGATTGCGTTGATGGCGAAGTTCGGGATCGAAGATTTTGTGACGGCCTCGCAGGACGAGATCGTCGACTCTGGCATTGGCAGCACGCCACCTTCCTGGGGGCCGTCCCCAACATCAACGTCCTCGTCTGCCCCGGACTCGGACCTTAGTCCGGAGGAACTCCGCGCCGGTCAAGTCGTGACTCTCCTCCGAGAGGCGGGTCATCTCATCAACGGGTATCGCGTCCTGGAGCTGGCCGCTCCTCCTCGGGTGCCACTCCCGCACCCACTCAACGACGAGGAGTTTTTCAGCCGATTTGTGCGCTCATTGTTCCACAAGGGCCAGCAATCCGTCAAACCGGGCGCCCACGGATATATGGCCAACGAGATCCTCGACCAGGTCGACGCCGTGGACAAGGAGTTTGCCGACGCCTGCATGGGGAAGATGAAGGCGGCGGTGGTCGGCCGGAGTGCAAGGGCCGACGACGACATCGTCATGGCTGAAGCTGCCACCGCCGAGCAGTCCTCCGGCGTTGGATCGAACGAGGGCGCAGTCAGAGTGCCCCGGATCCGCAGACCGTCGCCCAAGGCCAGGGCTCACGTCGAAGTCGCCGCCGTGGCCGCCAAGCCACGGGTCACCAAGACCAAGGCGAAGCCCAAGAGCAGGCGGCCCGTCAAGCGGGTCGTGGGGCCAGGGACCGAGCTGTCGACCTCCTTCAGCAAGGCGCGATGGGTGTACAACGAGCTCGTGGGCACCATCGGTGCCATTCCCGAGGAGGAGCTGTGTCCGGCCCAGCGCTACAGGGTGGCGTTGGCGCTGGAGAGGGCGAGGAAGAGGCTAGAAGGCCTCGCGGAGACCGAGGCAGCTCCCTTGCCCGGGTTGGCTAGGAGGCTGACTAGGTTAGAGCCTGAGGATACTTAGTCGACAGCGAGAGTATACTCGGAGAAGTGAGGGAAGAGGTCACCACCCCTAGGCTCTTGATGGAATGTATAAATGACGGAGTTTCTGGGAATTGTAAATAATGCTACCCTCGAAGGGATGGATGCTGAGGAAACCAGTCACGGTGGCAAGGCTGCAACTCTCAGCCTTGCGATCACGTGAATGAGAATACCCTTGGCCTGTATATAAACATTTGTTCATACAAAACGGGATTCTTGAACTCGTATCTTGATTTCTTTTTGCTTCCGAAACCTCCACCTCTGGCAGTTTTATCATGTTGCTGGATGAGCCTGATATATCGCTTGTCAGCCAACAGTCCTTCCCAGTGATATACAAAGTCTTTTCCGGACTCATGCTCTGCGCCCATTGTTGCTTCCTGTACACAGTTGGCGTCCAGCCTTGGGAATCTAGCAGGTCCAGACGCCGACTTGACCATCTCTCCTGCCCTCGGTCAGATAGCCGTCCTTTAACCTAACACGCTCGATGACGCTGGTTTTCACGCCGGCCATTCGATCTTCCACGCTCGTTTCTGCACCGGCTCCGCAGTCCCAGTGTCGTCCATCGGCCTTGTCGTACACTTTGACAACGTCTTCTCCAGCGGCGGAGATGATGTGACGGGAATCGAACATCATACTTGTAATCGGCGCGTCGTAGGCGTATGCATCGAATATTGTACCTGTTCGGAGGTCCCAGATCTGTTCATGGTCAGCATGGCGGATCAAAAAGAGGCAGGGAGGGTGAGGGGATCCTACTCTGATGCTCCTGTCTGCACTGCCAGTGACTAGATGACTATCGTCAAACTGCAAGCAAGTCACCGGACCAGTGTGTCCCACGAGACTCCTGTGGACTTGGCCGCTTCTCAAGTCCCACAATCGAACCATTCCATCTGCAGTACCACAGGCCAAGGCGGCGTCAAAGACTTGTAAAGCGCCCACAAAATCAGCGGTCGAATCGGGAGCCCGTCCAGTCGGTCGCCATTGCGTTTCAACGCTATTTATCGTCGAGCTTGCTTGAGCCGCGGCCCAGAGCACGTCCAAGGTTTGAACACATCGACCTTTGACCAAGTCCCACTGTCGAAGCGTCTTGTCTGCCGACCCGGAGACGAGAGTATCTCCGCGAAGATGCAATGCCGTGATTTCTGCGACGTGGGCCTCGAGAACGAATAAAGAACAATCCTCCATTGCATCCGGCGGGGGCGGGGGTGGTGCATCTTCGTTCTCATTTCCAAACCCGAGACCGTCATCGTCGTCGTCGTCGGTAGCTTTATCACTATCGCCATTTTCGATGATCTTGTGTTCGTAAGGTTCGTATTTGGCCCGACTGATATCCCATAGCCTGATCGTGGCATCCACACTGCCCGTGGCAAGGATGTTGTCTTCGATTTGCAGACACCGCACGGAAGCTGTGTGGCCTTCTAAAAATCCCATGCAACGGCCCAGATTCAGATCCCAAACACGTACTGTATCATCGAGAGCGGCGGTGACCAAGGTTCCAAAGGGTTGGTCAAAATCAAGCGCGGTTATTGAATCGTTATGAGCAGGTATGGTTTTGATGTGAGATCCGGGCTCCAGATGTTCATGCAAGACTGGCACCGTTTTCCGCTTTGTAACTTTAGGTCGCCGTCTTGAATTTGGGGATGCCGACGAAGGCAGCTTCTCGTATATCGACTGCGACATGAAAGAGGCGTCCATTGCTTCCGATTCGGGCGTCGCTATTCGGGGAGCGTTGAGTGTGCTGGTAGATTGATCCAATGTGCCCTGCTCCTCCAGTTCTTCCTGCATCTCCTCGATTCGGTTGTCCAGGTCAAGTAGTTCATGCTCTACCTCAGCTTCATCGGTTTCCAGGCCTGCCAGTCGTTCGAGGACGATCCTGCGCACAGTTTGTAGATTCGCCACTTTGTTGTCGATGTCCCTGATCTCGGTGGTGCACATGTTTTTCCTGATGGCCATCATTTCCAGCTTGTGGTTGACAGTATTTCGTTTCTTCTTGAGCGATTGTACGGTTGGCGGTCCATCCTCTTGCACATCCCCGGCACCCAGTAATCTATGCTGTTTCGAACTCCGCCGACGGTGTCCTTTGCGATGTTCGCTTTCGCCTTCGGGTAAAGAGGCTTGAAACCCTTGGAACAGAGAGAAGGGATTGTCGTCTTCGGGGATATTCTCGAGTTGATCGTCGGAAATATAGGTGAGGGCTCGATGGGCGATTTCGCTGGTAGAGAGTTTGGCCCTGACGATTTCCGAAGGGGCTTGTTGCGAGAAAGAAAAGACGGCCCTCTGCAGAACGGGGCGTCGCATCTGTCGCGAGATGCTGTTCATGGCGGTCGGGTAGTGAGGAGTGTTGTTTTCGCCCATGAGATGGCTTGCTGTTGCTGTTACCTTCCTGCCGAAAGCCTCCAACTGACGCGTCTGTCGGTCATGTTAAACGTGGTGCACTGTGGGACAGAGGATTCAACTCACGTCGAGAACCGCGCCGAGGACAGACTCCTCCCCGTCTCCAGCAGGTCTCCGTGTTTGGGAGGCATTTCGGCTGTTGGAGCGCGAGCCGGCCATACAGACCTGCTGTCCTGCGCTGGCAGAGAAAATCACTTAGGGTGCAATGCTGTTGTCGAGTGGTGGCAGACGCGAGGGGGTGAAGATGAATAAAAACGGAGGTTGGATAGGCTGCAGTGGCTGCACTCTGAGGCGGACGATCTTGGAGGTGTGGCAAAGGTGCGGAGGCAAGATCAAGATCGAGCCAGATCGTGGATGCGTGGATGCGTGCCCGGCGTCTTCTACTAGTAGTAGCAAGTGCTTTGTGGCATTGGTGTGCTTATGGTCGACGAGCTTGCCGGTGGGCTGGCCGATGAGCTTTGCCCGAAGGAGGGAGCTGGCCTGCGTTTTCTGACGTAGTGCCGCAGTACCGCAGGCGCAGGCGCAGGCGCAGGTAGCTCGGTAGGTGCAGGCGTAGGTAGGTGCAGGCGCAGGTAGGTGCAGGCGCAGGCACCTTGCCGTCGAGCAGCGAAAAAGCTAAGGACGGACGGAGTATGTTCAGGTGCCGTACTACTGCAGCCATCTTCGATCCTCGGAAACACCACTACTCCGTACCCAGTACACATTTTATTTTCTACGCCAGAGGGCATTCTGATGTGACACGGCTGACGACTCTGACTCACGACTCTGACTTACGACTTAGACTTACGATCCTCTTGCCTCTCCTCTCCTCTCCCCTCCTCAAATTTCCTTACAACAAGAGCCAAATTCACTCGCTGCACCCAGCCAGCACATGCCCCTCCCCGACATGGATACCGCAATAGATTTGTCGGACGCCTTGAAGGCTTTGGATCTGTCCAACATTCGGTTTCAATTGATGTAGCCTCTCCAAGCCTCTCCAAGCCTCTCACAACAAGCAGAAACTAACGTGGTCTCAGCCGTCTTGAAGACACCATTACCTTCCATCTCATTGAACGTGTTCAGTTTCCCCTCAATGCCACCATCTACGAGCCGGCTGCCCTTCCAGTCCCTACAAGCAATCTTGCATTGCCCGCCAACATCTCGCTTTGTGACTACCTCCTCTCCGAGACCGAACGTTTACATTCTACCATTCGCCGGTACGATGCCCCGGACGAGTACCCTTTCTTCCCTCAAGTGTTGCAGCGGCCCATGCTTCAGCCGATCGAGTACCCCAAAATCCTCCACGACAACGATGTCAACGTGAACGACCTCATCAAGGAAAAATACATTAAAGAGGTCTTGCCCGAGGCATGTCGGAAATTTGGAAGAGAAGACCGCGGCGAGGCCAAGGAGAACTATGGCAGTGCAGCAACCTGTGACGTGGCATGTCTGCAGGCCTTGAGCAGGCGGATACATTTTGGCAAATTTGTCGCCGAGAGCAAATTCCAGACAGAAACCGACAGATTCGTCAAGCTGATCAAGGCCGAAGACCGAGATGGCATTGATGCTGCCATCACAAATGCCAAGGTGGAGCAGCAGGTGCTGGAGAGATTGCGCCTGAAAGCAAAGACCTACGGCAAAGACCCTTCGCTCACGCTCAATGGTGTCGGTGGAGAAGAGAAGATCAACATCGAAGCCGTAGTCAAGATGTATGCCCAAGTTGTCATTCCACTTACGAAGGTGGTGGAGGTAGAATATCTCATGCAGAGACTCAAGGGCACTCAGTGGGAGTGACACAGAAGCCAACAAATGCTCAACATGTGTGCTACTCAAGCCTGGGGCTTCAGGTACTGTGCAATATGTTCGACCGTGGCCTTGAACTGGTCACCCGAGATGAGCATGGCATGGCCCTGCGGCTTGATCCCGAGTTCCTGAAATGCGCGCTTGGAGTCTGAAAGACCCTCGTCTTGTTTGATCGAGTAGTCAAATCCACCGTGGCAGATGGCGTGTTGCTGCAAGACCTCGTCTTCGGGGTGGAAATACATGGTCTCAAAGGTACTGCCCGCGGCCTTCTTTTTCTTCTTGGGGCGATTGTCTTCGGCGTCGAGTTTGGACGCAACTTCGGTGTAGGTCTTGGAGAGGACCAGGTAGTGTGAAAAGTTGTAAGGTTCCTTGTCTTGCACGGCCCACTCCATTTCCTCGAGCAACATGGTGTACATGGGCGGAACAACCTCGGATGGGACATTGATTAAGCGTTCCGTGAGAATCAAGCCGATGGCCGGGATGGTGGGCTGGGACAGGAGTCCGGCGAGAGGAGCGAGTTCGGGCTTCGACCGGGCTTTCGACTGGAGGTATTGAATCACCTTGCCAACGAACGGCTTGTCCTATCATGTTGTCAGGGGAGAACACATCATGCCACGGGAAGGGAGACTCGCCTTGTGCTCTTGTAGGTTCAAAATGGATAAGAATGCGTACGCATCCGTCTCATTCCCATCCACCTTGACGGTTGACCCGAGCGTCGGTTGTGACAAGACCAGGTCGGTCAACGAGGAGAGGTCGAACAGTTGGGAGTCGACATCAAACAATTGCTGCAACAAAGTCTTGATGCCGTGGAAGTCGACTTCCGGCTGAGGATCAAACCATTCAAAGTCGACGTCGAGGATGTTGAAGTCCTAGAGAACGGTCAACAAAACTGCGGCGGTGAGCTGCACTCGCGGAACTGACCTCGTCGTCACCGCTCTCGTTGTCAATGGCATCCCCGTTGTTCCCCGGTTGGCCGACAAGATCCTGCTTCCGCTTACTCATGTTGACAGCGTGGTGAGATAAAGTGAGTCGGTCGCTGAAAGATGAACCTTGGGCGCTTCAAAATTAATTGATGCGGGGAGAATTTCCCGACTGCGCGTCCGCTTTGATGCTCGCTCCACAAAAATTCTGCTGCCCCTCAACACCAACAGACTGCGATCTCTCAGACAGATTTTCCCACCCTCACGCGCCCGCTTCTCAATCCTCTTTCCGGCCACCTATACCCTCAATTGCTCTGTCAAAATGGCTGTGAATGGCGAAGTCGGCGGCCCTGCGGTCAATGTGCCTGCAGAGACCTTCGACACCATCCTCGTGCTCGATTTTGGGTAGGCAAAACCCCCTCTCCCACGCTGAATTCCTATGACTCACGAACGACCCAAGATCACAATATTCACATCTTATTACGCGTCGAATGCGTGAACTGAATGTCTACTCGGAAATGCTACCATGTACCCAAAAGATCGCCGACCTCCACTTCCGGCCGAAGGGCATCATCCTCTCGGGCAGCCCGTATTCCGTCTACGAAGATGGCGCACCGCATGTTGATCCTGCGGCGTTTGACTTGGGGGTGCCTATTCTCGGGATATGTTACGGATTGCAAGAGATGGCCTGGCACTTCGGGAAGAATGTCTCTGCGGGCGACAAGAAGGAATATGGTCATGCCAATTTGAAGATTGAGCGGCACGTGGGCAAGGAAGAGCACATCGACCGGCTCTTTGAAGGCATTGAAGACGATATCGAAGTGTGGATGAGCCATGGTGACAAGTTATCCAAGCTGCCAGAAAGTTTCCATCCGATCGCAAGTACGGCCAACGCCCCTTTCGCGGGCATCGCCAGCACCTCCAAGCCATACTTCGGCATCCAATTCCATCCCGAGGTGACGCACACTCCCCAGGGTGGCAAGGTCTTGGGGAATTTTGCGGTCAACATCTGCAAAGCACGGCAAGACTGGACTATGGAGAAATTTGTGGACAAGGAGATCGAACGCATTCGAGCCATGGTCGGTCCCAAAGGACAGGTGATTGGTGCTGTCAGCGGTGGGGTGGATTCCACCGTTGCTGCAAAGCTGATGCAAGCAGCCATCGGTGATCGCTTCCATGCCGTACTGGTCGACAATGGCGTCCTTCGACTCGATGAAGCCAAGACCGTCAAAGAGACACTGACCAAAGACCTCGGGATCAATCTGACGGTAATTGACGCGACGGATCTGTTTCTAGGGAAGCTCAAGGGCGTATCAGATCCCGAGACCAAGAGAAAGATCATCGGCAATACCTTCATTGAAATCTTCCAAGATACCGCAAAGTCCATTGCTGCGGCCGCCGCCAACTCCCCAAGGGCAGGCGAAATCGAATGGCTGCTCCAGGGGACGCTGTACCCGGATGTCATTGAGAGTATATCGTTCAAGGGACCATCCGCGACGATCAAGACCCACCATAATGTTGGGGGGCTTTTGAAAGACATGCATCTGAAGCTCATCGAGCCCCTGAGAGAACTCTTCAAAGATGAAGTCCGCGTTCTTGGAACCAACCTAGGCATCCCAGAACGTCAGGTTTGGAGACATCCTTTCCCGGGACCGGGTCTTGCCATCCGCATCCTCGGAGAGGTCAACGAGTCGCAGCTCAAGATCGCTCGACATGCCGACCAGATCTTCATCGACGAAATTGTGGCCGCCGGCCTGTACCGGAAAATCTCTCAGGCATTTGCCGCCCTGCTCCCCGTGAAGGCCGTCGGCGTCATGGGAGACAAGAGAGTGCACGCCCAGGTGATTGCTTTGCGGGCCGTAGAGACCACCGACTTCATGACTGCCGATTGGTATCCATTCGACGGCGAGTTCTTGAAGAGGGTCAGCAGAAGGATCGTCAACGAGGTGGATGGCGTTTGCCGTGTCGTCTACGATGTCACGAGCAAGCCTCCTGGCACCATTGAAATGGAATGATGTTCCAGGTTTACGATGCTGGAGATGGTACTGCTGGACGCTCCGTTTTGCACATCTTTCCTGTTGGCGTTTGATTTTCGGCCCGTAGAGGAACAGACATGACAGATACCAGGGGGAGTATTATTCCTACATTGATGATAGATTACATTTTTGCCTGCAAAAGGTTCATGACTTTTGATCGATTTCTTCTTCCTGGCATTCAGCGGCGACAAAGCGCCAGGCCTTGCAAGGGTACCCGTTTGGGACTGTGTGCCCCGCCGCTTTACCCATGAAATCAGGTGACCTGGCTCAACTTCGGCTCAGCCTTATCATGACCCTGCCCTGACCTCCCCCCTTACCCACGCCTCTAAGCCCCCTGACGCAATAATAGCCTTCACGTTGGGGGGCCAGCTCGCCGACTTTCTACTCCCAAGATGAGCCGTCCTTTTCGGTAATGATAACTTTGGAGCGGCGGACATCTCAGAGGAGCCTCCAGCCGCGACGAAGCCCCTTGTCAAGGAATTATGTTTCCTGCCTCAATATGTAAGGATTGCACTAGTGGGGGGAGATGGACAATAGTATATATCCTTCTATAGACTATAGCAAGTCAATACTCGAATGGCTGGCAGGTCCTCGTGCTAATTATCAACAACTCACGTCCTACAAAGAGATGTCGCAATGTAACTATTACAGGCGATATCACGTACAATGTACATTATATACGATGGCCACCGCTTCAATTCTCACGATCACAAGACTATTACTTAGAGATCCGGCATGACTGGGTCTATGGCGCCAGTCTTGTAATTTCGGGTCCTTCAGGAGGTGTTCCTCCCCCAGAGGCTACGGATCTGTAATAAGTCGCATACTGGATTATGGTCACAATGCAGGACGTCTCCATCCTCTTCAAGGGTGCTTGGTTTTTATTGGCTTGGGGAATCATTTCCTCGATAGAAGAAGCTATTGGACATATCTGGCTGCTGATCGACATCCCTCCGCCTCACACTGCTGCTCGACATCCCTCCTTCTCACGTTGCCGCTCTCGATTATGTAGGTGGGTGCCGGAGAATTCAGTCGCCCACTCTTCCCCAAAAGTCACTATCATTGTCAATAGCATGCTCATCATCCCAAGTATCATCATGATCATCACAGGCAGAAGAAAAAGCATTTTCAATAAGTACCACCGAAAGATACGTCAGAGTCCGACTCTGCCCCATATTCAATTGCGTTGATTGTCCACCCATGCCTCTTCATTTCCCTTCTTATAAGATCACCCGGGCCGTCCTCGTATACTTGGACAATGATCTTTGGAAGAGGCGGATTGACTCTGAGAAGAGAACTCACCAGCGCCAATGCCTCAACAACGACCTTGGAGTGGTCAAGTGCAACGAGCGTCACCTCCATGGCATAGGTGCTTTCCAGGGACATTGTGAGCGAGCCCAGTCTAGTGCAGTGGCTCTGGATCTTGGCGAGAATGCGGGCACTATCGTTCTCGAGCGTGACATCGTGGAGGTCCAGATGGTGGAAGGTGGGAAAGTCGACAGTGATATCGTGGATATGGCGACCGTTGTTGTGGCCGATTTGGTCGAGGAACGACGCCACTTCCTTAGAGGTGCACATGGTGAAATCGAAGCGATTCTGGCCGTAGAGTGTCGAGCTGGCTTCGAGGTGGATGGCCTTGTTCGCCCGGAGGAGCCCCGGAGTAAACGATGGGTGGTGGATTCGCCTCAGCCAGCGTTGTCTCGGACATTCAATCAGTTCTTGGTGTACTAAGAGTGGCTCATATATCTTGTTGCGGAGTTCGCTGGGAAGGTCGAGGAAGTTGGCTGACATGTCCGTGGCCCCGTGGGCTGTTGATGCCCTCGTTTTCGCTGTCAGATCCAGTCAAGGGTGTCGTCAGAGGTTGCGGATTGGGCCTTGGTGATTGCAGACGCTCTATTCAGAGAGTGGAAGCCTCTAGAGTAGAGGATGGAAGAGTATTTTGGAGGAAGAGGTTTCTGCGACCTCCTTGTGAGTCGGAAACAAGGGGCTTGTGAAGTGAATACAAGCGGCGTGGTCATCTTTGTGATGCAGCGAATGAGAGGGAGTTTGTCACGTGCTCCAGGCAACTTTCTTCCAACCCAGAGGGTAGAACTTACTAACTGGGTATGATATCGTCGAATAGCTGTGAGCAATGAGAACCTTGGCGGCTGGTCGGCGTTCACGCGATGGCCACTGGCAGGGGAAATGCGGTTCAGCCTGTTTCCCCTCAATGGGATTCTACGTCCACCAGAAGAAGTTAGACCGTTGCACGACGATATTACGCGGCAGAAAGTATCTTGATCCTCATGCCAGTGGATGCCAGTGATGCGCCTTGCCTTGCGTACACTAACTCTACCCGACTAGAGTGACGAATATGGCCGCCTGCAATTGTCAGTGATTGATCTATGTATGCCACTCTTGGCAAAACTATGCTGTTCTTTACCAACGGCACCAAAAGTTACGCCTTGTTGTTGAACTCCGCTAGTCGTCTGCAGGGTTGGATGGATCATCCAGATCTTTGTGTCGCCTGCAAGGAATATCTGAAATACTATGGTGGGCGACCCGATAGTCAGTGCGATTTCTCCTACCATCATTGGGCGGAATACAGTTTTGAGTGCAAGAATTGCCACTTGTTGTCAACTTGTCATAACAGGTGCATCCGCAACCGACTCAGGCAGCAGCAGCAGCAGCAATCCTGGTTGCAAAGAAGCCTACGGGGTTTAGAAGTAGGAGACGATACTCAACTGGGCTGTACGTTCGGATGAAGCACTTGAAGGAGTTGAGGAAAGACTATGTCTCAGTCTAGTACTGGTCTGATTGGAAAGAAAGAGGACCCAATAAGCGGTGTGTATTCATTTCTACTTTCATATCCACCTCAACTGTTTGGAAACTTGGTCTTTGCCCATTCTTGCTGTACAGGTTCGACATCTACAATGCCAGTCCCTCGTTGCAGCCTGCGGGCTTGGCGATATCAATCCTCCATTTCACTCCGGCTTCGTCCAGTACCCTCTGCCCACCATCTCAATCTCGGGCTCATCCCCTATCTTTCACTTGCAATACCATCATGTCAGCTCCATCTGCGTTGGAATACGCTCGCTACCACGGTCTCGCTGTCGACCACAAATCCGAAGACTTGCTTGGCCTTTTGGGCGGGCTTCCTACGACTCCTGTCAGATTCCTCTCTGCTGAAGAAGAGGCACGTTTGCCTGAGCTAGCTACCTCCCAATTCGCGGTCATACCTGCAGAGCCGAAACTCCAGCTCAGCCACGGAGGGAGCAGAGTATTAGCGAACAGCATTATGGATCCTTCCCCCGTCATCGATTGGAACAGCATGCTCCCCGACCCTTACCGCCGAAAGAAGCTGATGATGGAGGAGCCTCTTGTGGCAACAGACCATGAGATGGATGTGGCAAATTTCAAAAGGCAGGTAATGCTCGGATTGGACACAAGTTGGCTCCTTAGGAATTGTACATCGATGATGCTGCAATCTGAAGATCACACTGATGACGAGTGGGAAGGGATCAAATCAGGCCGATACCTGAAAGAGGCGGAAGAGATTCTCAGCGGAGAAAGGGTGCATGCTACAGAAGAAGACTTGTCGCATTTGTCAAAGATATTGAGAGACTCATTCACAAAGGAAGATGAGGAAGAGATCATCGACAGGGAGATCAGGGTCCTAAGAGTGCTTCCCACACCATCCTTGATCTGATCCAGTGATTGATACCTTGCAGAAGCCGCGGCCCCAGCCTTGCACAGCCATGGCACCCGAAGAACTATCACATGTACATTACACGCCTCCACCGGTTGACTTCGATGATCTGCTCTCGCACGTAGACGACGAGATTGGGACTATGGGTCGAAATCTATCGGACAACGAAATTGTTCTGGGCCCTGTCAGTGATACAGAGGGTCTGCATGAACCTCCGGCTGAGCCCGAGTTGGATCTCACGGACTATCTACAGCCAGACGTTATCTCCCCAGCGGTGAGCTTCTGCCATGCATTGGAGGACAACATTCTGCGACATTTTGACATTCCCACGGTGCCCTCCGAAGGCCACGAGAAGTCGGATGGAACAGCGAATATCCCCATCTCGAGTCCCTCTGGTGTCTTGCCTGTAAAATGCGTGCCATCTTCAGCACCTGATCTGAGTATTCCAAGTCCGGTGACCAACAGCAATCAACGTTTCTCGGTAATGGGACCTCATGAGAACACCCATGTTTCATTCGAGCACACATCACCATCTTCCTCAGACAACCCGGTTCCAACACCCCTGTTCACAGTTGAAGTTGATGACCCTGATTTTGAATTTCCAAGTTACGAGTTCGATACAGAATTTGTGCGAATAGTCGATGACATTGCGGAGAATCTCACAAAAGATAAAAGAACTCCTCCGAGTGGGAGTTTCAAAGTTACTGTACCCGAGTTGGATGCAGTCCCTTGCCCCTTCCCGGGGGATTTTCCAAGAGATGAGTTTCTCGCAAGCCATCTTGAAGGCGTGTGCATGATATCGCCAGACTCACCAAGGACAAGCGATGAAAAGAACCTCAACTGGTCGCCGTTTCCCTCTAGAACGAAAAAAATAGAACTCGGCGAAAAGATTGAAGACGACGGCACACTTGATCCGATGATTTCCCAGCCACAGAGGATTGTTACAAGTGAGCAGATGTTGTGGAAACGGCCAGGCCTTTGCCTCCTTGAGGCTGACGACGAAAGTGATGGCGAACTGGAAGAAGATGCCGAGCTGGCCACCATCATGCAGAAGTCATTGACGCCTCAGGTACCACAAAAGCGATCTGGCTTAGACAGCGATTTGATAAGCACGTCACCCTTCAAAAAGTCAACATTACCTCGCAAGCACAGTGTGTATGACAACATAACGTCCAGAAACGACCTTGGAAAGGTGTTTGGCGGTGGTTTTTCAGCCTCCAGTGCACTCAACACATTTTTAGACCTTCGAGGTAGCAAGTTCAAGAGAGATTTGCCAGTTCTACAACCTTCCAAAGGCGAAATTTCTGATGATCCCATCCAAGTTACGCAGTCGACGGAAATGAGTGACCGCAAAACCGCATCTTCCCCATCCTCCAGACAGTCAGCAAATTCCAATGACATCCAAGTGCCGTCGACTCCGGTCATAGAGGTTTTTGAGCGAGACGAAGCGCCGTTGTTGCCAATCGAGACATTGTCATGGCCGAGATCAATCGTGCTCGACAGCGACATGGTAAGCAGGGACCGTTCCTTGGTTAACTCACTAGAGACGCAAGGCTCAAATAAGTTGACAATGGTATATCGAGACCTAACTCCATCTCGTCACCACGACAAGTCTTCAAGACATGAATCACCAGACATGATCCTCAATCCGACAGCAGCGGTTATATTCACCAACCTTCAAGCTCTGAGCCAGAAAAGCTTACCCGGACAAGGTCGTTCTGTCGGGGCGGGTGTGGTTCAGGGCAGGGTGCAGCATTTGATGCAAGAGTACGACAATGTTTTCATCCTAGTGAAGTTTCCCCCTATTGAGGGCGTCATGTTCCAAAACATCGTCGATACCATGGCGACATTCACCGGGTTCTGTTCTGGCCTCAGGGATCGGATATGTGGCGGTGTAACTCCAATCTGGGTTGCCTCAAAGCCTGGATCTCCAACAGCAGATACGGAATTGAATCTGTGGACCTGGAGGCTGGTGTGTCAGTACGCCTTTCCAATGAACCCTTCCAGCCAACATGTTCCCCAGCAATTCGGCGCCGCGCTGATTCATGGCGAAACACTATGGGAGTTGTTCTTGCGAAAAGCTGGAATGAACCCAATGTCGGCTCAGGTGATTCTTGGGTCATTGAAGCGGCCGCCATCTGCGGGCCAGGTTGATGAGGACTGGGGGCTAAGGAAGTTGGTCCAAATGAGCGCAGATGAAAGGACGAAGCTGTTCAGAGAGACGCTGGGAATGAGGGGCACCGAGAGAATCAATACCGTGCTTGATCAACAATGGAGGTGAGATAGATGTAATATATTCCACTGCGATTGGCAGATGTAGGGGGGTTCGACGCAGATGGAGACGGTGGTACAAAGGCCGAGAAAAGGGGGGAGTGTTAATAGTAGGTAAGAGAGTAGTACTCCGTATTCCGAACTCTGAAGAGAGTAAACAGGGGGGCTTGGAAGGCAAGGCTGTGGATGACGTCGTCGAAATTTGGCCCGAACTGCGGTGCTGCGGACCTGCAGCGAAATCCAAAGTTAGACACCAGAATAAATCAAGATCCCTTCAGAACAGAACATGTCTTCGCCCCATCTTCGCCGCCTTCACGTGCCGCCATATTTCTTCTTCCCCTCTCTTCCCCATTAGTGTCTGGCGCGGTTCAATCCCACCGTCGCCTACGCATCCTCACCACCCTGGCTCCTCCGCTCCGAGGTGTGACCAGGTCTCGCAGCACATTCTCCCTCTTCCGCTACCTCTTCCCACGTACCCACCAACGCGCACGCGAGAGATTCCTCGGGTTCCGACACGAAACCTTCCCCCAGTTCCGTCTACGAGCCCAATCCCGAATCTACCAGGCCATCGTCCGCAGGCAGGGAAGGAAGCGTCTAAGAAGAGAGGCCGGTCGGGGCCTCGTCCCTTTCATCCAGAGGAGGAAGAGTCGGATCCTCCGCGCTCTATATGGAAAACATCATGCCGTTGGCCACAACTTGCGAGGTTCAAGATCACCCGATCAGATGACAAGCTATGGCGGAACGAGGGTGCCCGGCGCTCGGAGGGAGCGGCTACGAGGGTATCTCAAGGCGGCCAACGAGTTGAGGCAGACATACCAGGCTGAAATACAACAGAAGCTGCAGGCTGGTGAGACGGATGGGAGCATGCCTGGGGATTTTCCCGATGTGGACATCGTGCGCAGTGGAGATGAAGAGATGCTGCTGTTCCCCAGTTATGCGAGGAAACATGTGCAACGTAAGACTGGCCGCGACGAGTCGGGCAGATATCCTCCTGGGACGCACGAACCTATCGAGTCGCCGCATAGCAGTGGGGACGCTGACTATTGGAAAAGAGAGTGGGAGAACTACGAGGATGCCAATGCAATTGTCGACGTCGACGTTCGGGGCTGGATCTACTCTCCTCAGCAGGGTCCATTGACCAGGAGAAATCGTCTTCTCATCGCCGTCGCCCGACAACTCAGTGGTATATCTGCCCCGACGTCGAGTCCAGCTGCCAGTCGACCGTCCAGTCTAGGTCCGAATAATGGCCGTGAACCTCTTGACGACAATCCGTCGAGACAGGAGGATGCGATTGCGGCACGAGAAGCCGACGAAATTGCTCGCCACGGACAGATGGAGGCGGATGCCGCTTCTAGAGGAAACTACAGTCAATCGAATCCGCGCAAATTCAACGGCGATCTTTCGGGAGGTGGTCGGTCCGGCTCACCGGGTCGAATAGGCACAGTGGCCGAGGATGAGGACGACCCCGGTCACCGATCCTTGATCAAGCGCCAGTCTTGGAACGAGCCCGCAAATATGAGCAGAGAGGAATTGGCAGCCGCTAACAAGTCGCTGATGACGAGGCTGAAACCTTTCATGACCGTACCTACAGCCAACGCACCCATCACGGTCTTCTTCTTCAACGACCAAAAGTCGGCTTCCAAATTGGTCACAACGGACGAATCGGGCCATTTCAACTTGCGAGCTGCGTTGGACTTTATTCCCACCCAAGTTAGGGTGTTGGCGTCGGACAAATTGTCTGCCACTGAGGATGTTGTCATTACCGATAGCACGGGCGTGAGTCTGGTCAGTGACATTGACGATACCATCAAGCATTCTGCGATTGCCAGCGGAGCAAGAGAAATCTTCAAGAATACCTTCATCCGAGAACTAGGAGACCTGACTATCAAAGGCGTCAAAGAGTGGTACGCCAAATTGGCCAGCATGGGGGTCCAGATGCATTATGTTTCCAACTCTCCATGGCAACTATATCCACTGTTGCGTACTTACTTTGCGCTGGCCGGGTTGCCTCGTGGTTCATTCCATCTCAAACAATACTCGGGAATGTTACAAGGAATCTTTGAGCCTGCAGCCGAGAAAAAGCGCGGCTCACTGGACCGGATCATGCATGATTTTCCCGAACGCAAATTCATCCTGGTCGGAGACAGTGGCGAGGCAGATCTGGAGGTTTACACTGATGTCGTCCTCGAGTACCCTGGACGGGTGTTGGGAGTCTTTATCCGAGATGTGACGACTCCCGTCAAGAAAGGGTTTTTTGATCAGGCAGTCTCCAACACGCCGCCGGATTACACGGTCTCCTCCAGAGATGGAGGTCGACTTAGCCGCGCGCCCCAACTGGATCCGGACGCCCCTGAAAAGAGACCTGCACTCCCTACGAGACCGCGGACAGGTCCTGAGGCAAAGACGCCGCCCAAAGAAGAAGATCTGATCGACTTCAGCGACAGCGCGGAAGGGAAGGCCAGCAACGACGGCAAGTCTTCTCCCACGAATGGTAAGCGAAATGTCGAGCCAAATGGAAAAGGCCCGCCTCCGAGCAAACCCATCAAGCCGTCCAGCTTGAGGAACTTCTCTTCGCAGTCAATGCCATCTAGCAACCACGACAGAATATCGACATCGGACACAGAAACAGGGAAAAAGAAACCTCCACCGCCGCCCAAGCCTCGCCGGAGCGGCAACACCACCACCACTAGTAGTAGCAGCAATTCTAGTGAATCCAACATTCAACCGCCGCCACCGCCATCTCGCGCCCCATTCTCCTCAACGCGGCAAAACCAAGCCCCCTCGCCACCTCCCTCTATATCTCGCACAAACACATCAAACAGCACCGTGAGCTACGCATCCCGCAACGATGAAGGCTACGTGGCCTCGGCGCGCCGCCAAATCGCATCCGCCTACAACGCCCTCCCCGCCATCCGCTCCACATCGCCATCTCGCCCAGCGGACCAAACGGGCCTCAGCGCCCCCGCGGATTACCGTTCCGGCCCGCCTAGCCTGCCCCGGCGAGGTATCTCTTCTTACCCGGCAGCTGCGGCGCGCTGGGCGACGGGTGCGACGGGTGGTGATCCTGCGGCGGGCGGCGACGGAGGAGCGCTTCCTGGCACGTCGTACGATAAGAAGCTGGAGATCTGGCGGCGGCGGTGGGCGCGCTCGGAGGAAATCATGATGCAACGCGGCGTGGTGCTGAGGTCGTGGCGCGTGGGGAGTGATGTTACGGATGAGTGTGTGAAGTTGGTGGCGAGGGAGATGGAGAGAAGTGGGAGGGGGAAGTAGAAGCGAGGGGAAGAGTTTTATATATATATATTGGACGGAAAATAACAGAGGCTTTGGCAGAGGCTTTGGGTTGATGATTTGTGGTAGGCGTTGGTGATTCATTTGGAGGCTGAGGTTCAGGGTTGAGCACGGTTTGTGTCGCGAGTTGCGATTCTCTATGGTTTAGATACATAGCAGCGAGCGTCTTGCATTCATTACTCGCGTGCAGGAATTGGATGTCGTTTCTGCCTCCTCCTCCTCCTCCTCCTCCTCCTCCTCCTCCTCCTCCTCTTCTACTTCTTCTTCATCTTCCCCGTCTTTCTGAGAGAGACATTTGGGTACGTACGATACAGATCTTGGAGTGTTATCTCACATCCTCCTACCTACTTCCGTCCAGGGCACACACACATGTTGTCTCAAGCCAGGCGAGGCGAGTCGAGGCGAGGCTGGCAGGAACAAAAGACCCCACACACTCTCCTCCGACATCAAAGTCAGCCGAGTTCCGTCCATCCATCCATCCATCCCACTACTTTTCCTACTCGAATCGGGATCAAAACATCCAATAATAACGTGAGATCTCGTCCATGCCACTTCGCTCCACAGCCCGACCAGAAAATTCCCCCCTTGTGTTGTCGTGGGTGGGTGGATGTCCGCCATGACTTCATGTTGATGTCAACGGGGGTTGTGATGTCATTTCGCCTTCTTTCCCCCCCCGAAACTCGAACTCTCTTCGGATCGCTGAGACTTACCTGTACTATGACGATGAGGCTCGGCGTCTGAGAGACGGAGAGAAGAAATAAGAGGGAAATAGAATTTGTGGTTTTCTCTTCTGCCTCTTTCTCTCTGATTGTTTCATTTTGACTGTAATTTAAGAGACTGTCCCAACGAACTACTGCCAAATCCAAAGTGCACACTCCTTGATAGACCCCTTGTCAAATCTACCTACAGCCTACACAGGTCTAAACCCCTCCATCTCATATCTAATCCCAAACAACGAATTCGACTTCAACCGGCATTGAAGAGGAAATAAAAAGACACGGAAGGAACCAAAGAAAATGTCGCAATCTCAAAACCAAGAGGCCACGCCCTATGAGGAAGGACAGCAGAACGCGCACCTAAGCAACGATTCGAGTATGTACTTCCCTTTCCTAGCCTTTCGTTTCCGTTCTTCCTGCAGTTGGGATGTATGTCATCGAGAGGCCCCATCGCACACACACCCTACAAGGCTCAGATATATCTAACGAGGCAACCTTCCAACCCCGAACAGAAGACGAACGCAGCATCGCCAACCGTCTCGCAGCCTCCGCGGCGCAAAACGACGATTCGTCGAGGAAAGTCAAGGACGACGAGACGCGCGCCGCCGAGGTCGACCCCACGTTGCCGGCTAGGATGCACGGCAATGAGCCGTCGCGCGGTGCGAAGATAGATAAGCAGATTGAGGACGAGGAGAAGGAGATCATCGCTAAGATGGATGCGAAGAAGAACTGAATGGATGAATCAAGGGAGACGGAGCAGGACCCAGGACCCGGACTAGGAACAGATGTTGAGGGGTTGGAGCGGAGGGGATTGTCTGAGAAGTGGACGATACTGCAGCAGATTGAACGCGGCTGTTGAACGCGGCTTGAAGAGTACGGTGTGGTCGTGGTTTGGTATGCTGTGATAGTCGTCGAAATGTCTGATAGACATAAGATATTGAAAAGCAATGGCATGGCTGGCTAGTCGGATTTGTTAATATTGAACAATGCCGGACCTGAAAGGGATATAGCAAGGGACGATCTTGAACTGCCATTGGCCTTCCCACTTTCTTGACTTGATTTTGTTTCTGTTCTCTCTGTCATAAGTCTTCGTCACTCTACCCGATTCCCTCGGATAGTCAGGTCTTCCTCCATGATCTGACTCCGGTCAGTTCCCCCGAATAGCAACCCCTACGCGGAGTGTGACTTTGCCCCGGTGGCTCTTCGGGCCATGTGCCTCTTAGTATATCTGAAACATTCACATTGACTCCGCTCATCGCATACACAGCGAGTCACGCTGCCTGCCACAACGCTTCCGATCTCGGGTTCGAAGGCGAGAGGCGCATGACGGGATCTGAAACGTGGGTTCCAATCTCATTCACTGGATTTCTGACATGGTATCGGGTGCCAAAGCTTGTATGGGATTCGGACATCGGATTCGGCTCGGAGGCTGAGAGATTGTTGTGTCATGATTGATGATGCTCGACCCAGCTGGACCACGTAGTTGATTCTCCAGGGGCCATCATCAGAACAGCGTCGAGCTAAGCAGTGCTGGCTCACGGCCACACGGCCAGCGTAGGACAATCGCCGGTTGGCATCGCACCATGCTGGTTAGATGTCGATCCGGCTTGTCTTGACATGAGGTGCAAAATTCCATTTGCACGTCTCTCATCTTCCGAGGGTCAATTGCGACACATTGTCTCGAGCACCCCCAACTTTGTCTGCAACGTCATACAGACTTCTCTGCACTTCTCCAAACACATAGCGCAGCAGTTGGATTTGGTGGTCTCTTTCACTCATTGCGCCGCCATTGCGATCGCCATAATTGAGTCGTTCGTTCAGCTCGCGTTCTTTACCGGCCACCTTGCCTTCCAATCCTTGCACAAAGCCCTCGATCTCCCCTAGTAGTTGTCGATTGCCCTGGATCGCCTCTTGCATCTCGTCTGACCGCGTGTTGAAGAACTCAATCAAACTCTTAGGACCTTGGACCTCTTCGGTATCTTCGCCCGGGAGTTGGATAGTATGACCCTGTGCATTACCCGCCCGGACACTGCCCCTCAGAGTTTGAGGATTGTTCCACCAGCCACTCAGGCCCGCACCACCGTAGACTCCGTTCCCATTCAGGCTTTCGTTCTGGGTGTGGCTGACTTGGTATTGTCTCGGCATCTTCAGGCGGTCGATTGCTCGGAAGACGCATTTCGCCTCGAGCTCTCCCTGCTTCATGTTGCCGTCTTTTGTCGCCGCAATGGACTCGGCGTCATTCCCCAGTCCTGCTTCAAGCTCGTCCAGCTTTTGGCTGACGAACTCAACGCCGCTGGGAAGAGTCTCCCCCGCCCCGACGACGGTGGGGAGAAGATTGGACACTTCCGAGGCCAGTTTGATCTGGTTGAGGATCAGGGTGTCTACATTTTCGATTTCTCTTTGCAGGTCCGGCGTCAGTTGATCGAACTTTGTCGTCGAGCGCAGGTGGTTCAGGTCGATCTGTGGTTGTGAGGAGGCACCGGCCGTGCCTGTTGTGGAGGGGTTCGCTGCTGCGGGTTGGGTGGTGGTTTGGCTACTACGGTTGGAGTTAGCATTGGCATAGACAAGCAGTTAGATGCCAGACGCGATATCAGGAAATCCGCATCCCAGAAAAGGCTGAGTGTCTTCTTGCGAAGGCTTGGATTGAGAATGGGAGTTACTCACAACAACGACGGTGCAGGATTTGCAGGCGCTGCGGTGCTGAGGCCGAGATTGAGGGTTGGCTTGGTGGTAGAGGTGTTGAAGAAGGACATTTTGTCACCGTTTAGTTTCACAGCTGGAGAGAGCGAGCGTGTAGAAAGTGTCAACAATGAATCAATGCGAGGGCCAAAAAGTTGAGACGCGATCGCTTTAATGCCTAGGTAGTGTGGGTAGTCCACCGTAGTCTTACGAATATTATCACTTGTGCCAAGAAGGGAAGGCTGAGCTTCGGAGCTTGTTTAGGCTGCCACTCGCCGTCTCATTCACTGCTGCGGCATTCAAGAGAATCATTCTTCATGCTAAGACCGGCTTTAGGTATCCTTGAATGGGATTTTTTCCATTTGATCCGGTCTTGGCCCCGTGATGCGATGCGGGTATGCCAGTCGCCACGAGAAGCTCGACTCGGCTTCGAGACAGACATTCGGTGACCAAGTCCGTCAAAACAGCCCAACCACAGAGGGCATTACCACAAATTAGACCACCGCGGACAAATATCTGTCGACAATGTAGAGCGCTCCTGCAGCCATTGTTCCAGGATGCTAAAGCGGCGTTCACCGTCGGCCGAGCACTGGGTACACGCCGACTCACCCACAAGAAGCCTCGACGATGCGTCTTTTGCAATGTGCTTCTCTTGTGGTACCGCCGACAGCAGGCAGTGATGCAGACACACCGGCCCACCGATACGATTGCGCTGGATTTGCACTGCGGGCCCGCTGAAGGAGCGGGTGGAGACGACGGTAACGGCGGTCTGATCGCGTTCTTATATGCAGACGGGCGACTGAACGATTGTGCTGAAACGATCGCGGAGCTGCAATGGTCATCTGGTGGGCTCAGCGGTACAGGTGGTTGGAACCGTGCAGGACTGAGCCAACCAGTGCGGCCGGTTTTAGACACAGAAGCCATGAGATCTTGGTTCGCTGAATGCCCGACAGCTTCTCCAGATCAGAACGCCAGGCGAAGGGACGACCCTCTGTTTGCACACGGGTTTCGCCTCATCGACTGTCTTCAGGAATGCACCGTGGTGCAATACAAGCCTTGCAAATATTTGGCCCTGTCATATGTCTGGGGACTCCGCCAAGCGATCTGGTTGTTGGCGTGCAAAAGCAATTCAGACGCACTCTCTCGGCCCTTCAGCCTCCGGGCCGAGAACACATCGAAGACCCGTCTACCTCGCACCATCCAGGACGCTCTGGGCCTGACTGCAGCTCTGGGCTTCAGATACTTGTGGGTGGACTCCATCTGTATCGTACAAGACGACGATGAGGAGAAACGCCACATTGTCGACCGCATGGATCAGATCTATCAGCGTGCGTACGCGACGATCGTCGTGACCGATTGCCAGAATGCAGACGACGCGATCCCGGGGTTATCCAGAAGAAGGATCCAGGGCCAGGACCAGTACGGCAGCATCAGCATTGGGGACCAGCGGATTGGCTTCCGATCACTGCCCCTGCGACCGGACTTTTATCTGACGCGTGGCCGCCATGCGACCAGAGCATGGACTCTACAAGAGCAGGTTCTGTCTACTCGACTCCTTTTCCTAACCCCCGACGAAGCCATCTTCTGCAGCGGACAGCACTTTTGGCGAGAAAGCTCCATCTATCGTGGTAGTCTTAACGTTTCAGAGGGGGCTGAACTAGCCCGACAGCTCAACGTGTTTTGGCCATCCAAGCAGCGAGACGATGTCGTCGACTCCAAGGCCTATGACTTCGCACTGTACGGGCGCCTCGTTAACAATTATACCGAGAGGTTCATGACGCTCCCACAGGACATCCTGCGAGCATTCACGGGCATTTATAACCGCCTTTGCCAAGATCAGACTAGCATGCTACCCATTGAGATCACGCAAGGCATCGCCCCACACCTGCTACCAAACGCGCTTCTCTGGCATGTTGCATTTGACGCAGAACCCGCGACAAGGAGGTCCATGCCAGATCGAAAGATGAGCAGCTGGAGCTGGGCTTCTTGGACGAGGGCCATTGCTTACGGTCCTTATCGCCCCATTTCGGTTGCGTATGGATTCGCGTACGGTCCAAATACGAAGGCTCATCCGGGTACTTCAACATCGAGATGTGTAAACGGCCAGGAAAGCGTCTCGAGCCCCGAGGTATGGCTCCACGAGCATCCTTCTATCATCGGCGAGTGGTGGCCAACGGCAACTCATCCGTCGAGCTCCGAGCCACCACGGTCACTCCTGGACAGCCAACTGGGGTTCTGGGCGCCTTGCATCCGATGTGCGGACGTCCTGTCCGTCTCACGTTCTCCTGATCCCGCCACTTTCGTGATCTTCATGGACGAACACGATGTCGGGCAACTGCAGCTCGACGAAATGCACTGGACCAGTCCCACCGAGCTTGCATGCCTGACCTGCACCAGAAGAAGGCTGACAACGGGCTTCCAGTACTTCTTCATGGGTCTCGCAATTGAGGCGGCTGGGTCTTCTGACGTATCGAAGAGACTGGGGACCTTTTCCTTCTGGATCATGGCCCCCGAGCTTCAGGGGCTTAGGAAAGGACGTGGAGACGTTTACCGGTGGCGATACGTGGCGATACACTGACGGACTGCACCTGCGCCGGAGTCACGGTGGCGGCCCCGGTCTGCTTCCCATGAGGCAGCAGCGAAAGGGCAGGGGATCTACTAGGTTCCCCAGACGATGGTCTAAAACAGGTACTCCACTGAACGGCAGGTTCATGCGATCACTGAGGGGGCCAGTTTGGTAGCTCAGTGTACTGCTCAGGGAGTGCTCGGTGAGGCTCAGCTAATGACTCAGTTGAAGCTCAGGTTAAAGCGGCCTTCGCTCACCCTCTAGGATCCAAACCGTATATGGCAATCAGGTTTTTCGTTCGCGAGTAATCTACATAGGTAGTAATCATGTACTATGCACGTGACTATGAAGCCTTCGTGGCCTTCTTAGCCGTTTGCTCCGCTGTAGATGCATGGCGGAGTATTAAGTCAACTTGCGCTTTATTGATACAGTGACAGCCTCACAGCGGCATAATTTTGGGCTGGGCGGCCAGCAACTCATGACAGAGCGAGGCATCTACCCTCTTACGAACTGTTGCCTTTAAACACAAATTGCAATCTCTCGGTACTGTCGATATTGATCCTCGCTAAATTGTTGAACCTCGTTATGTATCTAAGTACAGACTCCTCAGCCGAGGCCCTCCCACCCCATCCCTCGCAGCCCTTTAGAGATGCTCACCAATCCAATCGCATGCATGTTAGTTGGGCACCTGCATGCAGAGACACGAAAACGGAAAAGGCAGCCATGACCGGTGAGGCGCGACCGGTGAGGCCCAGCGGGGTGAACATGACGACCCCCGAACGAACTGCAGTCCATCACACCTCCATCCGCAGCGCGCCGCTCCTCTGCTGAGTCCGGATCTCCGAATATCTATTATTTAGTTCGTTGGGCACCTGCATACAAAGACACAAAAACGGAAAAGGCAGCCATGACCGGTGAGGCGCGACCGGTGAGGCCCAGCGGGGTGAACATGACGACCCCCCAACGAACTGCAGTCCATCACACCTCCATCCGCAGCGCGCCGCTCTTCTGCTGAATCCGGATCTCCGAATATCTGTTATTTAGTTCGAACCTCGCCCTGTTGTGCTAAAAGGACTGTTTTCTCTCCGGCTTCACCACGAACAAGATCAAAGACACCGTTCCCCCCACTCCGATCGCTTCACAATGCGGTTACTCCACACCAAAGACATCCGAGTACAGGACTTTGTCCCAGGCCAACTTCCCAGCAAGTATGCCATCCTTTCTCATACATGGGAGGAGGAAGAAGTCACCCTCCAAGATTTGGAAAAAGGGGTCGCATCAACGATGAAGGGCTATCCGAAGCTCAAGAACAGCTGCCAAAGAGCGACTGACGATAAGATCGAGTGGATCTGGATCGACACCTGCTGTATCGACAAAACGAGTTCCGCCGAGTTGAGCGAAGTTATCAACTCCATGTTCGAGTACTATAGCAATTCTACCGTTTGCTATGCATATTTAGCCGATACGAAGAGCCACAAAGACTTGGAACAGACCCAGGAAGACTTGAAAAAGAGCAGATGGTTCACACGAGGCTGGACGCTACAGGAGCTTTTGGCCCCGCTGTTTGTCGTCTTTTTCGATAGCCGTTGGAAGGAGCTTGGGACAAAGCAATCTTTTTCCCCTCAGATATCCGCTAGGACCGGGATTCCAGAGGAGGTAGTACGGGGAAAATCCGTCCACACTTGCAATACAGCCCAACGGATGTCATGGGCATCGCAAAGACAAACCACTAGAGAAGAAGACATGGCATACTGTTTATTGGGTCTCTTCGACATCAACATGTCTCCCATTTACGGCGAAGGCGCTGAAAAAGCGTTTCTTCGCCTTCAGGAAGAGATCCTTCGTCAAAGCGCAGATCACACATTGTTCATCTGGACGCCAGAACATGATCCTTTCAACCAAGGCTTACTAGCTAGTTCACCTAGGGCATTTTGTACCCATCGCGAGTGTTTTGGCTGGATGAAGTTAGAGCATCGCGCAGAGCAACCTTTCTTCGACCCCTATGCGTACCTAAGGAGAAATGACAACACTATCTCGAAACTAGTGTTCACGAAAGACCGAAATACAGGCAGGACTGGATTGATTTTAGTGGAAGACACGGAACATTCCACATTGGTGTCCGCATCTCTTGGGCAGTCAGGCTTACAGATATCGCTTCTTTCTCACATCAGGGACGAAAGCGTGATCTCGAAAGCACTAGGTGCCGACCACAAGATTCTTTCTTTCGATATTCTTGTCATCGGCAATATATCTCGGGACCCTCTCCATCTTATGTTGGTTCGCGAAAAGTCGTCCAGCTTTGTCAAAGGCTTCGAGCCTAATCGACTAGGTGGATGGAGGCGCCATCTTTTCTCGCATAAGTGGTCTACATATTCGATCAGTGTTGGGGAGTTATCATTTGAACGAGTGCCAATCACCATCTCTCAAGTGAAAACTCCCATACCTTACTCCGGAGAACTTCCTACTTTCGCGTTCCGTGAGCCACAGAGTGCGGCCCTCGTTTCCTGTGTGCTATCTGCCGAGCCGAAGGGCATTTGGAAGAGTATCCCCCAATCACAAGGGCCATTCCGATGTCCTGGAGGTATTGTCGTTTTGCAGCACCCTTGCCACCACTGCGACCCTGGGTATAAGGTTTTCCTATTCTTCGGTGGCCACGGCACAGTCTATCAGCCCTGGTGCGCTGTGGGCAGTGTGGAGGGAGAAGATAAATCTTTAATACAGGATTTATCTCCACACTATGAAGCAGAAAAATACAAAAGTGCTCGATATGGCCCTAATGGGACTACATTTCTGCGCAAATGCAAGGTCCGAATCAGTGCACAGGTCGATTTCGAGGCGGATGAGGGCCCAGATAAGGGCGTATATAAGGGCTGTTATTTCCTTACGTTGAGCTCAGTACGGGAGGAGACGTACAGTGTAGGTTCATTATAATGTGAGTTCTTTCGCGGTTTGCAATCGTAACTCTTCAAGTTATTGATAGCATAAGCCGTGAAGCTATGCTCGTTCTGAATCTGCTTCCCATGAAAGATGAAAATAGACTGATTCACAGCACCCTGCAAACATTTATGATCGTGTCTGGCTGGGAATTTGGCCACTGTTGGGATGTTATATTATGGTGTAGATATCAGCTAGGCCATACCATTATCCCGCTGCAGAGATAAATGCCTAGGTAGCATCGGTTTAGTCCCAAGACCACCAACTTGTCAGGTAGAGCTGAAATTGAGACACGAGATGGCACTGGAAGGAAATTAGGCAGTAATACATATCATCAACTGCATGCATATACTCCTCAGGTATTACCGCTTCAAAACGTGGAAGACATAAAGAGCACAGCAACATAATACTTCAAGATTTGAAGCCTCATTTGTGGAAGTCAAATGACAAGAAGGTCAGACTCATTGAATTTATGCTTCGCCGTATGTTCACGGTGGCGCAATAACGCGGTAAACGCATTTAAAGTTTCGCACTTCATTCGTGCCAACAGACTGAATTTCAGTTTCTGAAGCAACCCACTGTACCATCTCGGAACTTCTCAGTTTGTTTGGATTGTGGTGAATTATTGTTCTGTTCTTGAATGATCACAATGTACAAAGCTGAATCCAGGCACGCAAAAGGCAGAAGGAAATTAAGACCATCAACCGAACGGTCCGGACCCTAGGTTTTCACTTTCCACCACCAGGGTTATGTTTAATCCAAAGTGTGTTGCTCTGGGTTGCCCAGTGGTCAAGGAAGGGTGTACCGAGAGTCGAGGAGAAAACCGTACCACCGGCGCTGCCGACTTCTTCCGAAATATTCAATGGTAGAGGGCAATCCATGCGTCCCCCAGCATCTCTGCTAACATCCCGCAGGACTGCAGATGGGACAAGTTTGATCGCCAGCTCGGTTGATAACTCGATTCACACTTTCATAGTGTAAGATTGACTCCTAAGCCCTACAATATTCTGACCAGTTCTAGTCCTCCAGACCTGTTAGAAGAAACGACTGAGCCTCGTGACATGTCTCCATATTGCACAATTCAGTCGTTGGAGCCGGTCAACGCCGTGACTAGCTATCCCTTCTTCAACCTGGAAAACCCTTCAACGACACTAGTACTCTCGTCGATGCGAGATCATCCCATCCGTCTGAATTCCGTGCTGACAGGTCACCTGGGGGCATCATACCCTTTGGTGAATCCAATGACTGAAGCCTTCATCAGCCCTCACTCGCTACATTTTAGCCCGGATGGCGATCGATTCGTTGCTGGGTCGGAATCTTTAATCTCCATCTTCGATATCTCCCGACCCGGGCAGGCGCCCATCTCGGCCCTGGCGACGGCACCCAAGAGGAGAAATGCCGATTTCAGTTCAGCGATGAGTATCAAAGGAATTGTTTCCGCATTGGCAATTGACTCTTCAACCCGTGTCCTAGCTGTGGGAACATATAGTCGTCATGTTGGCCTATATGATGCAATGGGCCAGAGCGAGTGTGTTGGTGTCTTCTCAGTGGCGGGTACTGAAGCCGATACTCACATTGGCGGAGGGGGCATAACGCAAGTGTCGTGGAGTCAATGTGGGAGATATCTGTACATCACAGAGCGAAAAAGCGACGGGGTCGTTGTCTACGACATCCGTCAAACTGGTCAGCTTCTCGCATGGCTTGAAGGTCGAAATGCCCAGACAAATCAACGACTGGGCGTCGATGTGGTGACTGCCGATGACCAAGGCTGCCATGAAGTATGGGCTGGAGGGCTGGATGGATTTTTCAGAATGTGGAAAGATCCCCACTTGACAGAGGGTCCGGTGCGGCCAACGTTTGAATTCAAGGGTCATCACGGTAAGCAAGGCGCCTTTTTCCGTTTCAGGATGATACTAAATTTCCCCATAGATGCCGTTTCAAGCGCTTCGGTTCACCGCAGAGGCGGGGTCATCGCAACTACGTCCGGTCAGCGCCATTTTGCTCCCGAGGATGATGAAGAGCAAGGACTTGGAGACAGACCTGACGACTCCTTGCGGTTATGGTCGTTATGAGACGTTTAGCTTGAAGATAGTTGAAGAGCAATCCTCCACCATCAAGCGTTTCTCTCGGTCCTGTGATACTCTTAGTGCAGTGCCGTCATCGCTTTGGCCATCCTAGGAGAGTATCATCAAACCTCGGGGCAAACGGCAAGGCTTTGATTGCGTCGAGCCCATGGCTTGATTGTTGTCTCCAAATCCAAGAACCATTGCGTCTCCTAATAAGCAACCCTTCTTCTCATTCGCGTCTTGCAACACTTACGGGGCTCGTTATTTCCCTTGGTCCTTCCCTCGCTGTTGTGCAGCCTCCTTTGTCGTCATGGGTGACTGGTTTGACCTCCGAGGTAGAACCAAGATTATTTTTAGGCCTCCATAAAATTTCCATCTCCCTCCAAGTCTCTCCATTTCCATTTTGCTCATATTTCTAGATGCCCATTCTTCCTCATCGTTGTTTATGATTTCCAGATGCAGACAGCCTTTTGAGGGAGTGGGTCATACCTGCACCATTCTGACTTTGGCTTAGCGTGACAGAAATGATTAGCTTTACTCCAACGTCGTTGACCCTTTGGCAGAGAATACTCTGTAGTCAGTAGTTCGTTTTCTTCATGATCTGCCTGCTTTTGATATCTTGAATGTCGAGCGGCGTGAATATAGGTCTCTTCATCAACACCGCCTGTTCACAGTCTTCTGTACTTCCAATTGATGTCCAATCTTGTGCTGGACTCATCCCCTCCTTCCACCTCTTGCTGTCAGCAATACTGGCGCTCCTTCCAACCGTGAGCTTGTCAGAGCTTGTCTCTGCTGCTGCTACTATGTCTCTGTCTTTGTCTTTCTCTTGCGGGTTAGTGATTCTTCTTCCGCGTTTGAGGCTTCAATTCTAGGAAGCTGTGCCAATCCGAACCACGGTAGACTTGCCTTTTCACGTCGACATCGACGTTGACTCTTCTGCTGAATGAGACTGGAGCTTTGAGTGGTTGACAAGCAGGTTTGTCCGAAGTATCTTTGTTCGTTCCAGGTAGTGTTCGCTGAAGTTCCCCTCGTCGTCTCCTGGTAGTTGCGCGGCCGCGCAAGGGATTCCACATTGTTCTGATTTGCCCATGGCGCCGCTTAGTCGTCGACATTGATGCCGAGCCGTTGACGCCGAGCATTTTCTTTTTGAAACCTGTCTTCTTCTTCACAAAGTCGAGTCCTTTCTTCTTTCTTTCATATCTTCACAACAGTGTTCGCCAACCACCATCTTTGTCAAACGCTTTCACAATCAACTCCGTCAAGGCCTCGAGACTAAGCGAAGTCTCGAGGCCTTGTAATGCATATGCTTTCCCTCTATCTTCAAGATTACTGACACCTCGCTATCCAAGAGCGAGGCCCAGCTCAGAAGGCAAACCTCAAAGGCATTCCTAGACAACACCAGAGTAAGCAATACCCTCCTACCTTGGTAGCATTCACTGACGTCGTCTTCAAGCTCAATCATGTCTTCAAACCCCAATACCATCGCTATTATCAGCTGCATAGGTCCCTGTATTCGACTGAACCTCCATGAAAGCACCCAAACACCAAAGAGCGCCTTTCCCACTTCCTCCTCCAACACGAATGACCTGGGTTCCATACAGCACACGGGTCTTCATACAAGAAAGACATACAAGAAAGACAATAAGATCAAAAATCAATCCTTGGCCGCAAATTGTGCTTGCTCTGGGCCGACAACCCTAAACCTCGGAATTTCAAGTCAGAGGTTCGGGAACTCGACCTCAAACAGCACCACTGCCTTGATAGCCGGAAGACCATTATTCCGGGTGACAATGAGAGTCCGATTGCACGTGTATACTGCCTTGTCCACTGCGGTGCCTCGCCGTCTGTCCTTGTCTTCACGTGTTGCCGCTGCCGTCAGTGCAGTGACGATGCAGTGACGAAATTAAGCGGTGACGAGTACCGCTCTCGTCGTCACTTCACATGAGTGACAGTCGAGAATCAGTGCCTCACCTACTATATAAAAAATTACGATGTCTTGGCGAGCTTTGAAACCGCTACATAAGTTGGCTTCACCTCTTGCCCTCCGATCTCGCTTCATCACTGAACGATTTCGAACTCCTTCTCTCCTCCTTCGATAGCTGTTACACAGCAAGAACCATGGCATCCTCTTCACAGCCCCTCGGGCTGTCTACCACCCACAATTCAAGCAATTGCCCCATTGCTCAGGAGCGACGAGCTGTGGAGCGAGCAGCGATCAATATCCGAAACCGCGTTGCGCAAGTCCCTGCCGACAAGCAGGGCGGGACACCATGGCTCCACATCCACGAGAGCGAACTGCTGAAATCCTCAACGTTGAGGTCGAATCTGGCGCTTGCAGACATAGGTACCTTCTTCCAGAATAAGGAGGAAGCCCAAAAGTATCGCGAAATCATACTTCCGAGCAAGAACGATCGGGATAGGACGATCCCCACCAGTACAGACGCACTCCGAGCCCATGTCAAAGTCCTCTTCCAAGCATTCAAGTGTGTGCCAGACTCCTGTGAATGCAAAGAGGACATGAAGAAGCCATTCCTCGAACAGCGACACAACAATGCGCTTGTGGAGGCCATGTGCTGGGACCTGTTGCATGCTTGCATCCAGAGATCAAAGAAGGCAATGAACCTGGTCGAGTCATACGAGCCAGGAAAATTCAAGTACAAGACAGACACGTTGAGCTTTGAGGAGCGCTTCGACACCATCGTCCGTACCATGGCAACCTCGAAGACCATCTGCAAACATCTCTTCGACGTTCCATACATGTACAAGATTGTCGACGATGCGAGCTCCAACTTCAAGCGAGTCTCTGCCAACCGAACCTTGAACGGAAAGAAGGCTGAGATAATGAAGCGAGGCAAACGAGCCGCAGAGGAAGAGCAGCAGGCAGCCAAGCGCCAGAAGACGGGAGACACGGAAGAGGAAACAGGAACTCAGACTGTTCCTGCTCCGGCGGCATTCAATCCTCCTGCTGCTGTCACTCGGCATTCGTCTAACATCAACATCATGGCTCAGCAATCTTTGCCTTCACCTGGCCTGCTGGCACCATATCCTCACCGCCAAACCAGTTCCATGATGGCGAATTCGACGCCGAGCGGCTGCTACTATCCTGACCAGACAAACATGCATGGCAACAGTTCTGGATACAATTTGCCCCCCAATGCAGGAATGATGAACAACGCTAGTGGTATGGGCTACATGAACGACATGGGCTACATGAACGACATGGGCTACATGAACAACCAGCAGACCATGGAATCTCAGCAACGCATGCACCCATCTCCATACCCCATGAATACGAACGTGGGAATGTCTCCATATCACTCAACCTGGCAAGAGGACCAGTATCGCTCGACCATGCAGAGCCCATCAAACCCTGAGCTTCGTCGCCCAAAACAGAAGATGAGTCGTCGACTTGAACGACGTGATCCAGCCTGGGGTTTCAGACGAACCCCACTTCCAATGCCTCGACATTCTGCAACTTTCCAGGATCCAGCAGAATCCTTCTCGCACTCCATGTCGCGACCAATGTCTGCAATGTCTGCCATGTCGTCTCAACATACACATCATTCAACGCCAAGTGAAGAGAGCCACGAGCATGCGGATGAGACTCCAGAAGCCATCTTGGGCCTGGACGAAAACGCAGGGTATGACGCGATCAACCTGCCGCCCGAATTTCACATGGATCCAACCACCAGCACGCAACGCGAGCTTCTTGCAGTAGCAGCCAAGATCGACATGCAGGAGGCCATCATGCCGGTCGAGGATGATCAAAATGCCCATCCCGGTGGTTCGGAATGGCATCAAGTCGACTATCAAAGTGCTGAAGAAGAGGCATCGGCAACTTCCAATCTGTTCCCAGCGCCGCCACAAGAGAGCAGATCTGGTTCGACCGAGTCTGACGACCGATTCGAGAGTTAAGCCAAACAAGCATCCATCTTTCTGAGAACCCGATTTCTCGGGCATGATCCAAGAAGGATCTCTATTCTACAAAGACGCACTACACAGATAGTGCCAGTCTCAGCGGCCTCACAGGATGAAGCCAACATCACAGTTCCCCAACACACCAAGAAATCCCAAAAACAACAGAAACAACAGAATCCAGAAAAAAGTGATTTCAGTTTTTTCCAAGTCTTCGGTTCCCAGTACACAGCAAATGGGGCCATACAGAGGGGCCTACAGAGGGTCCACAGCACTCACAGAAACGCTACGGCGTATGAGACACGAGACCAGTCACGACACGATAGAGATACCCCTCCACTCGAGTTCTTCTATTTTTTTCCCTTCTAGTTTTCCAGCAACGCGATATGGATTCGGTCAGGGCGATTGGATATGACAATTGGCCTTCAGCCAGGACATCCGGGATTGGATGAAAGGCAGTGGAGAGTGGAGACCGTCACAAGTTCAGACAATGGGATGAGCCATCGGATGGGCTTTGACATCGACACAATGGGGGAGCTGGGTTTTCTTTCTTTCTCTCTTTCTTTGTTTGCTTTGTGCGTATTGGATTCAATTCACGGACTCGGACGGTGACTTTGCATAATGGGTGGAGGAAATGGATAGCTGAGTTAGCATCCGAATGGCTGGAGAGTGGTAAATGATGGCCAGTTGGAAGCAGAGACCGTGAGAATTGAATAATCAGACAAAAATATCTCTTTCGATTCTTCACTATTGATTCTCAACTCTTGATTCTTGTGTGCTTGGGTCCTTGATTCTCAATTTGCGTATGCTTGACTCTTAACTCTTGATTCTTGATCCTTGATCCTTGGTCCTTGATTCCTATGTATTTGGATTTTTGTAGAACTTGCACATGACAAAGCCCCCAAGGGAGCGTAAAGAAGGCGGCGGACGGCGCAGGCAAAGAAACGCACCTTGTGGCATTCAGTCTCTCTTCGGGGCGGGGCTACTTACTTACACAAGGTCACCCATCTTTGACGTCGGCTCTTTACTAAGTAGGTTTATCTCGAAACTTGAGAGGCAGTCCTTTCTTCCCAGGACGACTTCGAGGTCTGTAACTGGGGCCTTGTTATCCTCTACCTTCAACGCTCCTCGAGTCACGTCAGTATTCATTCATTCAGCCTCGATCTCGATCTCGATCTCGACCGTGAACCTCACTTCGTCTCCGCCTTCTATCGTCTGTGGCTACGACCTTTACGCCCTACGCACGCACGCACGCACGCACGCACGCACGCACGCACCATGGCAGAGACCAGGCGACTCTCCTCCTCTAACGAACCCATCTCTCTTACAAACTACCTCCGTCGCCGCACACATCACTCTTCACGGCACGTGAGAAGACGAGGGGAGGGAGGACAAGAACGGGAGGTGAAGAGGAGTCCACTCACTCAAAGAAAAAAAATGCTCCGTGACATATCCATAACCAAATGACCCTGCTGGGACAAGAAGTAGCTGGGCATTGAGAGACTGAGACTCGAACGAGACGAAGAGATGGAATACCAAAGGGCCGAGATGAGAAGACTGTTCGATCCTGGAG
Source organism: Exophiala calicioides (assembly GCA_001599795.1). NCBI lineage: Eukaryota > Fungi > Ascomycota > Eurotiomycetes > Chaetothyriales > Herpotrichiellaceae > Exophiala > Exophiala calicioides. The sequence continues at coordinate 631,883 of BCHZ01000005.1, read as the reverse complement.
GCAGGTGACGAAAATGGATCTCTTCATTTCTGGATGACATGTCTTCTTTCAGATCTCATCATGGCCGTCATTGGCAGTGGGAATGGCATCCGTTGCAGGAGCGAACAGATTCAGCTATGGCTTCTTCGTGCCAGCGTCATCACCACCACCACCACCACCATCAAAACTCATACTATAGCCACCGCCCTCGCCCTGGCTGAGCTTGAACATGTCCGTGCTGAGTCCAAACGGCTTCAGGAGTCCATTCCCCAAATCCTTGAGTTTGCCCATCATCTCGCCGACTTCCTTCTCCTTGGCCTCGGCCACCTTCCCGGGCAACGTCCTCATGGCATTACGCACCGTGGCTTGATCCGATGCCGGGAGGGTGCTGAAGTACGCCGGCGTCGAGAGAAGGGTGTAGTCTTCCAGTGCCCCTGAGAGGACCGACCATTTGGACGACGCGAGGGATGACGATGGGTCGGAGAATGCCGAGGTCGCGGACTGGGATTGGGATTCAGACGACGACTGGGAGTGTCCTGATGCAGGGGAGTCTGGAAGGGAGGAACGGGCGCGGGCCCGCCGGAGAAGGAGTTTCGTGCGGATGCGGTGGATATCTGCTTTGCGCGTGTCCGAGAGGGCTAGGTTCTGCAGCGCCACCGTCTCGTCGGCGTCATCGGGGAGTTCGACGACGGCATCGTTGTCCTCGGCCGAAGGTACTTCTTCCCGCGCTGGGATCGAGGACTGGTCTTCTGAATCGGATTCCGTGTCCGAGTTCAATCGTCCTTGCTTTGGTGTCTTCTTCTTCTTCTGGTGGCGGTCACCACCGTTTACACGCTTCTCCTTCTTCTCCTTCCCCCCATTTTTCTTCTTGGGTTTGGTCGGCATCTCCCTCTCGAGCCCGTCCAACCCCCGGTTACAGGCCTCGGCGGCCTCTCGCCACTGGGCAAGCCTGATGTGGCTGGCGGCAATATTACTCTGCAGCACCGCCATCTCGTAGTCCAGATAGGTCGGCAGCTCGGCCAGCGCCCGGTCGTACGTGCCGATCGCCGAGCTGTAGTCCTGTGCCGCGAACTGACGGTTGGCTTGTGTCTTGAGGGTGTGCGATGCGGAGAGGAGTTTGGCTTCTTCGGAAGCTGGGAATCGCTCTGTGGCTGCAGAAGCGGCAGGGGTTGCGGCAGGGGCGTCAGTAGTGGCATTGTCATTGGCGGAGTGGAATGAGGCTGTCGAGCTGGAGCGGGAGGAGGATCTGGAGGAGCGGCGGGACCAGGAGGGTGGTAGAGGGGTTGTGGTTGTTGGATTGAATGGAGGAGAGGGAGGGGAGGGAGGGGGTTTGACGCGGTCCGGGCGAGATTTGGAACCGTTGGATTTGAATGTGTAGGAGGACGAAGACATGGTTGATTGAGGAGTGTGTGTTGGAGAATGGAGAATGGAGAAAGGAGGATGGAGAAGGAAGAATAGAGAGTTCTCGGATGTAACGAAGCGCAGGCATGTTGATAATACAAAGTACGGAGTATACACACAGTATTATTGCTAGTAGTATTAACTAAGTACTTAGTAATATGACGTGTTTGGCACAGATTTCGCTCAAGCGAGAAACTCTCGTGTCTCCCACAATCCACAATCCACCATCCACAATCCACCAAGCAGAATCAGGCATTTCCATCCTGCAACCGGGAACATTGATCATGGTTTGATCATGGTTTAATCCATGGTTCTCTTCTGAACTCCCTAGCCGCATGCAGGGTTCGACCGATCATCTGTACAGTTACATGCCCTAAGGTCCAAGTACATAACACCAGCCTGAATTCAGCCTGCACCTTTTCCCTTACTCTCTCACTCTCTCACTCGCTCTTATTCTGTCGTTCCCCCTCCTCGGTACCCCACCCCTCCTTTCTTCGTGCCCTTTCTCCGTTGCCTTCCAGTGCCTCGCAATTTTCCATTGAAGAGGCAGCCACCATCATGTCGCTGGGATCACTCTCTCAAGAGGGCAGGCAAGGGTACGTAACTCGCCGCCATCATCTCCCCCGTCTCCCCCACCTCCGCCATCTTCGTGAACTGACAAAGGCACCCTCCCTCTAGCAGCCGCTTCCCACCCATCCGCGCATGCATCTTCGACATGGACGGGCTCCTGATCGACAGCGAAGACGCCTACACGGTGGTGACCAACACGATCCTGCGCGAGAACAACCGGCCCGACATACCGTGGACGATCAAAGCGCAGCTGCAAGGCCGCCCCGGCCCGGCGGCGGGCAAGATCTTCCACGAGTGGGCGCAGCTGCCGATTTCCCGCGAAGAGTTCATGGCGCGACAGATCGAGCTGCAGGCCGACGCGTTCAAGAGTTGCAAACCGCTGCCCGGAGTGGAGAATCTGCTGCGGAGGCTGAATGGCGCCCGCACCACGACCGCGGCGGCCACGATGAGTCGGAGTAGTGGACGTCACCACAGCGGTGATAGCAGTGACAGCGTCTCCCGCAGTCCCGCGGCCGGCGGCGGAGGGAGCCGGAAAATGCGCCTGGGGTTGGCGACGAGTTCGCATGCGCGCAACTACGACATCAAGACGGCCCGGATGAAAGAGCTGTTCTCGCTGTTCCCCGAACCCCACCGCATCCTCGGCGACGACCACCGGATCCCCCAGGGCCGCGGGAAGCCACTGCCGGACATCTACCTGTTGGCGCTGCAGGTGATCAACGAGACGGTCGTCAGCGAGGGCGACGGCGAGCCGCCCATCCAACCCGACGAGTGTCTGGTCTTTGAGGACAGTGTGCCCGGCGCCGAGGCCGGCAGGAGGGCCGGCATGAGGGTCGTCTGGGTGCCACACGAGGGCCTGCTGGAAGTCTACCGGGGTCGCGAGCACGAGGTCCTCGCCGGAACGACGGGAGAACACAAGGAGGACGACCTAACTCACCTCCAAGGCGGCGTCCCGTTGGAGGGAAGTCCCGGCAGTGTCGGCGAGATTGGGGACGGCTGGGCCGAGATCCTGACTACGCTCGAGCACTTTGATTACCTGAAGTACGGCATTGAGATTTCCGACGCGAGGTATACCTCCGAGAACGGCCAGCCCGCCGTCGACGGCACCACAGATAAAGAGCTGGAAGAGATGACCGCTAGGGCTGATGGGAAGAGCCATGCCCCGGAAGAGCCGTCGCCGCAACTGCCGCCGAGGCCCGGTGTGCTGTGATGCAAAAGACCTCGTCGGTCGGGGTTGAGAGTGGTGGATTCAGAACCACCACGGAACCAAAGAAAGCGATAGCATCTGCATGCAACGGGCGTCTAGATTTTGAGCATAGAATCATGAAAAAGCCCTCAACGACCAATACTCATATATTCAATATTCAATCCTCAGACCGGAGCAACGGGGTTTCCTCCGAAGCAGGTGGCTGCTCCGGTTGGTGGTCGTGGTCGTGGTCGTCGGCGACATCATGATACAGGGCCATCCTCGCGACCAAATCCTTCTTCTCACGTTGACGATGCATAATCTCAAAGTAACTGCCCATGACCAACAGCGAACCCTGCAAACAGCCCGTGACCAAATACACGCCCCAGGCGCTCCAGCCCTCGGGCCCCAGCCGCGCAGCCAGGCTCCCGGCCCAGACAAAACTGCCGGGCGTCTGGATGCACATCATGGGGATACTCAGGCTGCCCACGCGCTTGAGCATGTACGTCGTGTAGATCTGCGGGAAGTACTGGATCGACGCCAGCACGGTGGAGAAGATGCCCAGGAAATTCGCCCACGACTGCGCGTGCTGCGGCCGGGCGTAGACGAAGTAGAAGGACAGGATTGCGATCACCACCGCGTGCACGACCGAGAGGCCCGTCACGCCCAGCGCCGTGCGGTATGATGGGCCCAGCGGGTCTTTCGGTGGCGAGTCTTGGTCGTCGGTTTCGGGCACCGAGCTGCGCGGGAAGAAGATCAGGAAGAGGAGGAGGCTGTTTTCGGGTTCAGTTCGGTTAGTTATGAGGTACCTCGGCAGGAGAGAGAGAGAGAGAGAGAGAGAGAGAGAGAGAGAGAGAGAGAGAGAGAGAGAGAGAGAGAGAGAGAGAGAGAGAGAGAGAGAGAGAGAGAGTGAGAGTGTGTGTGTGTGTGTGTGTGTGTGTGTAAACCACGTACATGACGGTAAAGCAGCTCCACTGCACGCCGACCTGCGCAATGCCCAGCACTCCAGCCAGACAGGCAAACCCGTCGACCTCGCGGCAGCACGCGACATCGGCCTGGCTCCGCGGCAGGACTAGGATGTTAGCGAACGCGCACGTTCCGCTCGTCGTGCCCAGCAGCACAAAGTACGGCGAGAGCCCGTAGCTAGACCGCAGCCGGATGATGCGCAGGTGTTGCGGGAGGTATGAGATCAGGATTCCGACGAGGATGAATCTGAGGGGGGAGCCGGGTGTTCATGGTTAGTTTCGGGTTGTTTCCTTGGATCCTCGCGAGGTCGTCGGGGGAGCAGGGAACTGAGAGGACAAGACTCACAGACTGAGGCCGAAGTTGGTGTAGCTGACGCGAGCGATGTCTTCGCAGCGGCCATCCATCGTGGCGCTGTGGGAGGGGGTTTGGCGGGTGGGTGGTCTTGGTGGGATCTGGGTGGCTTGTGCTATGCAGTCACAGTCATTGCTGCGCGACGAGGGGGATTCGACTCCGTGGCGGTTGGTGGGCTGGTGGTGCAGAAGAGAGAGAGAGGGAGAGAGGGATCGAATATGTTTGATGTTCCAGGAGGGGTTTAGTCCTCGGTTTGGGCGCAGCCTGATGGATGCCAGCAGAGCATGATGTCATCGTCTCGATGCAGACAACCGTATTGTTACTATTACTCCGTATTATTACTCCGTACTCCGTACTTCGTATTGTCTATACGCAGATTGATTCCTTGGGTATCTAAATGCAAGCAGTCGAATCTAGTCCATTCTTCAATCGATTGCCTTCGCCATCCCGCTCGACATGTCTATCCGCGAATTAATGTTCGTGTCTGTGTCTAGGCCCTTGACCGCCAACAACACCTAGAAATCTTTGAGTGCATACTTGCTCCTCCTCCGCAGCTGTTCGCCATACTAAGAAATCATCAGCTTCACCATTTTCGACCAAGCGATCAGGGGGGGAAACCAACCTTGAACAAGAAGAACGGAATGGGAATAAAAGCAATGGCAAGGAACCCCAGCAACGAGCTGGCCCATCCCACGCCCAATTTGTTGTACATGGCCGTGGCAAACAGGGGGAATGCCGCGCCGAAGGATGACCGGATCAAGTCGTTACCAGCTAGTACACTTGCCGCGTGGGCCGGGTATGCGTCTGCCAGGTAATTGAGGACCGAGTTGAACAGCAAGAATGCCCCGATCGAGAACCATGCGGTCCCAATGATCGGCACGATCCAGTGGATGTCTGCCCTGGCCGACCAGCCGAACCAGAAGAGACAGATCGGGATGCAGAAGGCACCGACGAACGCCGGAGGAAGTCGCCATTCGGGCTTCAACTCGCCCTTGGCGTTGAATTTGGGCTCGATGTATTTGTGCTGGTACCAGATGAACGGCGGCAACGTGATGAAGACGCCAATCAGAATCCCCACGAACGCCGTTCCTTCCAGGCCGAGACTGAACTTGTAAATGCCGTTGAAAACGATGGGAAAGCTCTCGAACCAAATGTAAAGGAGTCCGTACACCAAAGCGATGTACATATTGAGCAGGAATATCATTGGCTCCGTGAAGCACATGGTGAAGGGCCGGACCAGGATCATCTTGGCAATTTCACCCCCCGTCATCTGTTCCCCAATGAGTTGGGGCTCACAGATCAATTTTTCATTGCCCGTCAACCTGCGCAGTCGCATCGTGCGTCGGTAGAGGATGTTGGCGGACGAGGTCTCGGGCATGAGGAATGTGAGGACGGCCAATGTGAATCCAGAGAGCCACATCAGCTCCCAAATGGTCCACCTCCACGATTCGGCTTGCACTGCGAAGCCGCCAACAAGAGGTCCTGGCAAACCGGTCAGACGTCGTTTCAAGACTCATTAGGGGAGAGTGAACATACCTAAGACAGGGCCACAGACCGCCCCAACTCCCCACACGGCTATCCCGTATGTCCGCTTTGACGGCGTATACATATCGGCGATCGAGGCACCGCCAGTCGCGAGGGAAGGTGAACCGACAAATCCGGTTATGAAACGGAATGCAAGCAGCATGCCAAAATTGGTCGCCAGCGCGGTTGGCACCTGCAAAATGACGAACAGAGCAAGTGTCGAGATGTAGATTGGACCTCTGCCGATCTGCGGCACCTCGCTCATCGGCGACCACAGCATCGGGCCTGTGGCGTATCCTAAGACGAAGAGTGTGAGTCCAAGGGTGGCTGCGACGCGGCTGACTCCAAAGGTTCGGCTGACGTCCTCTATGCCCGCCGTGTAGATTGCCGAACCAATGTATACAGAGAAGGTGAGGAAACAGATCTCGAAGGTGACCCAGAATTTCTTGATAGTACCCCAGTTTTGTGGGTTGTCGGGGTCCTCGGGTCCATACCAGTCGACAATATGAGCGTCTCTTCCTTTCTCCGGATCGATCCTCTGGCCGCTGAGGGTATTCACGAGAGCGTCATCGTTCTCGACTGTGGCTTCCGAGTTGGAAGATGAAGCGTCTTCTGGTAAGATTTCCGTTTCTTTGTTCATTGGAGGTTGCCCATCCGATATCTGCACTCTTTGCTCTGATGGGGTTGTGGTGCTTCCATGGACTGCCATGTTTGCTGACTTCTCGGCGTTGAGATATCGCTCCCATAATGAAGGATCGCGTTCTTCCGGATATTGCAGGATTCGATTACCGGTAGCCAGACGCAAGAGCTGGCCAACCACGGTATCGCGGAACAATTCAAACATGCTTCAAGAGGGGCTTCGCAAACTATAGAATGTGAATGTCTATATTCGAGCTGCAGTTTGTCAAGCCCTGTGGGCAACAACTGGGGGAGTATGTCTCCTATAAAATAGAGAGTCAAGATATCGTCGACGTCATAGCTGCATTGGTCCTCAAGGCGTCTCAATCCGAATGGCTCATCGGATGAGGGTCGATGTGCTTCCGCAATTACAAACCTTGTTCGCGTATCAAGGATATCATCGTGCGGAACGAGAGTGAGAATCTTTTGGTAGAACCCACCTTGCGGTCGGCGGATGATTGGCATGTGAAGTGGCCGGCCAACAAGGGACAAGATCGATGACCATCTGTGTGGAGCCAACGCAAAGTATATCGCACTTCTGCCTGGCAGCCTTCCACGTGACGCGGATAACAATGACATCTTTGTCAGCAAGCGGCTCAGTCGGTCTGTTTTCTACCCGAGTTTGCGGAGGCCGGAACACACAGTGTGTAATTGGTAGTGCGGACGACAGGGACCAGCTGTGTCAGTTAAAATTAGCGCGATTTAGATTTTTGGCATTTATCGTCGTTCGTGCTTAGGAGTAGTGCTGCCTGAGGGATTGCCTGAGGAAGTGCCTAAGGGAGTGCCCAGCGGTATGTTGGGGAATTCGGATGGCTCAAACTCCCGAGTCCCAAGAACATTGGCTGCCATCGTTTTGGTTTTCAGCATCTAGAATTCGGTTGTCAGCTGCTGGTCCGCACATCCTGGTGTGGTTCGTGATTACATGCATGCCCGGTTCCAAGGGTCGTAAGCCAAGCCACGTAAAATCTGACGGGATGCAGCCTTTCACAACATGAACGGTGGAAATCCGTCCGAATACGAATCCGTCTGCTGTCATCATAGGTTGGTTCAGCAGTCCTGTTGGCCAGCGAGGGGCTCGACTCTCGGAGGTGAGTACAGTGTTCCCGCCTGTGTTTGATCTTCAATTTGCATGCATTATATCGTGTCATCAGTCGTTCCATCACAAGTGCATTCCTTCGCCGTCACCGGAGTCCTCTTCCATCCGATCCATCATCTCTCGCCTCAGTTCCTCGTCCGTGAGCCTTCCGCCGGCGGCTGAAGGGGGGTTGGCCGCCGATGTGTTCGTGGGCGCGTCCTCTGAACTACCGTTTACCTTTCCAGTATTGCCACCTCCGTGCCATTTCCCTCCTCGTCTTTCCACTTCCTGCTTCAGGAGCTGGATCCTCCCCTTTTGTCGCTCAATGACAATCTGGTTCTCTTGTACTGCATCTGAGCAGTCTTTGTCACCCTCTTGCCTCGTGCTCTCCGGAATTGTGGTATCGGAAAGGATACTATCGATGTAATCTTGTAGATGTTTGTTGGACCGCTCGAGATGGCCTATCGAGTTGGTTATTTCATGGGCTTTGGAGTACAGATTCTCGACAGGAAGGTCTTGGATGGCGAGGGCGAAATCCTCTGATGAGATTGGTTGTGCTTCAGCGGACATGGTGGTGAGTGGAGGGAGGGATAAGCGAAGACCGTGATGGGTGTCAGGAAGAGTTGTGAGGACCGAAGGGGTTCGATCTCATCAATTTGCAGTTTGAAGAAAGTGGCGCGGAAAGGAAGAGAAGGGAGGTGTAGGTGACGCGTGCGGGGAAGCAGCCTGACATGGAATCACCAGCCTTGTGGACTATTTATTTATTACTATTACTTAGTATTAGGTCAGTCAGCCTGCTTTGGCTCTCTTAAACATGACTAATTTGCCACATTTCCTCGCAGGATAGTTACGGGCGCCCGTAGCTTCTATCTTCCCTGTAGTTTTATCATCTATTCATTCGCCGTCACAAGCACAGCACCCCGATTTAAGCTCTCCAGCCTTGGACAAACTCGTGCAACCGATCAATCACCACTCCAAAGACCGCATTGACACTGTCCGCCAACACCTGGTCCAATAGTCGCACAGCTTCTTCCTCACTGACATCAAGATGAAATCTTTCTCGCACTTTCCCAACTGCACCAACGCCCAGCTGTTCCTCCACCAATCTCACATCCTGAACAGAACTCTGGACCATTAGACTGAACAAATTTAGTACCAAGGGACTGGATTTTCGGAGGGTTGTGTATGCTGTGAAGCAGTACTGCTTGAATTGAGCATACTGTGGAGACGTCGTTCCTCCAAGGCCCTCCACCATCTCCTTGCAAAGTTTAATTAGCGGTGCGAAAGGTTTCGGGTCACGTCCCAGGATGAAGCCGAAGTCGATGTGGAAAAAGTGGCCAGACGGCTGCAACAAGAGATTGTCCAGATGGCGGTCACCAACACCAAGAATGTATGTGATGACGCAGTATCCTGCACACGATCGGATGTACGTATCCATCGCCTCTTTGCGGACCCCGAGCGGCCCTGATTCATCGGGATTGTTTGCTCGTAGATATGCCAACACCGAGCCTTTGTATTTTGCAGAGACCGCTGAGATCGCCATAGATGGAATAAATTGAACGGCACCCGCGGACGGGGATGTCGCGAGGATGCGATATGGCGTGAGTTTCAGGTCGAGATTCTCTTTCAACAGCAGGTTGTTCATCAACGTGATGATTTGGATCACCAACTGATCTTGTCGGAGGTCGTCGCCCGTCTTGAAGATGATGGGATATTTTGCAGACCCAGAGCCATCGGCAGCATTGGTAATTCGGAAGTTGAGCAGTAGCGGCGATAGTGACGACTTGAAAACGCTGGCTTCTTCCGGATAGATCCCACTTACTTTAATCTCTGGGTCGAGAGGCAGACGAATGGGTGGGTCAATCTTCACAAGTTCGTTCTTGGGGTCAGCAAGGTACTTCTTGAGCATCTCGATCTTATGTATACGGTTGCTCCGACCGAATCGAATTTCCTTGCTGATTCGTGACAAGATTGCCATCGTTTCCGCTTGTCTCAACAACATCTTGCGCTGTTCGGGATCCTGTTTTTCCAGCTCCACCATGAAATGATACTCAACTCGTGCGAAGAGTTTCCGGTTTGCCGCGTTGGTGTCCGGGCCTTGGTCATCGCATTCCACCATGAGAAACCAGTGCAAATAATTTCCGAGGATGAAGTTGTTGGCTGCGCGGTCGATCAAGAATCTGGCAAGCGAGGAAGCCGGCAACCCTTCTTCTTGACTTTCATACTTTTCGAATTTCAACGCCTGGACCAGTTGCAGAAGATACAAAGACAACTCGGCATCATCGGCCTGCCGAAGACGGTCAACAGCGTAAGCACGAACAACTGGACTATCGAAGGTTGGACCAAGGAGTTCAAGAGCCGAGTCTATGTCAATCTTAGCCCATGTCGGTATCAGCTCTGCGAGTTGTCGCGCTTCATTGGGGTTGTTCCAATCCGTAGCTTTGACCACCTTGGTGAGCGCCCGCTTATCACGGCTGAGATGGCGTCGAAATGTCCAAACGACATCCTTCTCTTGCGGAGTCAGATCTTGTGTCGGACCGTATGAGATAATCTCGTTAAGTTCGTCTCTCAGTTTGGCATTTGGCTTCTGATCACTTTCGAAATAGGCATTTCTGTCGCTTCGGACAAGACGGCGATGTTTCGTCTCACAAGGATTCTCCCGCTGGAACTGCTCCGGGTCGAAGAGTTGAACAACGGGGAAATCAACGTCATCCACAACCGAATTGCCAGCGGCAATTCCAGGGCCGTAACGGACTTCAGGTGGCGGTTTGGCACCGAGAGCAGAAGCAGAAGGTGAGCTCTGAAACTCTTTCATCATCTTCGAGGGCCCATACTCCTGATCTTCGAAAATGACTGGGAAATCCCATCGTAGAAAGTCAATGTACAACGTGAAATGTTCGTCGTCAAGATTGTTGTCCGAGTCTCTATCCGAATCCGAATCATTCTGGCCGTTCAAAGCTCCATTCCGCCCCTCTCTGGATCCCATCTCTACGGCTTTTCTTTTTGCGGCCATGTTCAGAGCTGATCGCTTTTGAGCTGCCTCATCAACCTCCCGTGCTTTTTTGCCCACATTCTGAAAGACCAGCTGGTCAAGCCAATCATTCTGGGGGATCTCGTTCATTTCGTGCTTTTTGAACAGTTGCTCGAGTCTCTCAAGTTCTTCTTCCTCTGGGACAGCTTGGGGCGGCTCCTCATTTCGCTTTCGTCGTTTGGGGCGAGGAACATGGGGAGTACTAGAAGGCCATTGACCATCGGCAGCCTTTTTCCGGTAGACCTTGCACTTCTGACGGCCCTTCCTGAGAGCCCCATCTTTGTCAAAGAGAGGTACAGTCGTGCCGCCAAATGGCACGTTGTGGATAATGTTGCCGTCTTCGGGACATGGGGAGATGTCCCAGATGGTAATGGCGATCTGAGAAGAAATCGGGCAGTCCTTGACGTGCACTGGGAGCTCAAGCCATTTGTTCCAAGTCCGATTGTTTTTGAAATAGATATGTGGGGTTTGCACGGGCACCCCTAGCGGTTTGGATTCCGCCCATAACTGGGCGGTGACATAAAGCTCTGAAGTGGGACTCTGGACGGAGCCAATGTGGCGTATCTCGGGATGCTTGAGCAGAATGGTGTATGGAACCGAGTTTTGTTTACCCTCCAAGGTGTTTCTAGTTGGTAATTAGTATCAGTTCCGCTTTGTGAGCCTCAGTGGTCTGGTGGAGGGGGGAATGATGGTCGGAAAATGCGAAGACAAGCAAGATTCTTACATCCTGACACACACAGGAAAGTCGATCTGCCGCGAAGTTGCGAAGGTGTAGGTATCCATGATCTCGGGCTAAGAGGAGACATGCTCGTATTGTGCCGACATGAAAGGGATAAAACGCCAGATGGAGAATCAAGTATGATTCGACGCTGGAAGGCAACAAACGAAGGGTTCGTGATATGACGACCAGTCAAGCAGTGTAAGAGGCGGTAGCCTAATATGGACTAGCTTCATATACGCGCCAAGCCGCGCGTCACGTAAAGCAACAAACCAGGCGCGTTCAAAAGTTAATTGATTTGCACCTGGTGCCTTGCTCAGCGACATCTTTCTCTTGCGCCAGAGCAATCACAGCCTTATAGCACGAGCCTGTCTGGCTATCCCATATTGCCCATACCGTCGCCCTGTCCTCCTCCGGAATACAGAGTCCTCGTCTCGCCAGACTGTTTCGGCCCCCTCTCCTTAGCGCCCATCAACCCTTCCCAACAGCCTGTCGCATCGCAGACGCCCAGCCGGCGATGCGTTAAACATGGCACGTCTGAACACTCGCACAGCGTCCCCCGATATCGATCCTGAGAACTGCTCACCTCATGACTCTACCAGAACTCCATCTCCTACTCAGTCCTCCAGCTCCGACAAAGAGAACCACCAAATGTCTGGGCCTTCTACATCAAGCAATGGGAAACGCAACAGTACTGCCGCCTTGATGAACACAACTGCCACCGAGTCAAGCGGTGCGAACAAACGGAGGAGGGTGGGTGGAATGGATCACCACAGTCAGGCTGCACATCGCAAAGAATTGGAAAGACTGGATAAGCAATACTACGACCCAGAGCAGGACCCCGAGGAGCGTCGTCTTGTTCGTAAAAATCTCCGCAGCCTCTTCTCAAAGTTGAATGATTCCAAAGCCGACTACCTACAACCTGATTCCACGGGTTTGCAGGAGACACTCAAAGAAGCCGACCGGCTTTACAAAAATGTCAAACAAACATCAGAAGCTACTATTGACTCGCGATTACTTGTCGAGACGGCCGATTTGTCCTATAGAAAGATCAACAACCTGACTCTTGGAAATGCCACAGCAGGACTCGATATCGACGACTTCGTCACTAAATGCATTGGATTCATGAGGCGGGGAGGGGACGGAATTCAACAAAATGATCATAACGAACCACGTAGAACCCTAACTCAAACCCAAACCCAAACCCAACGGCGCAGGCAGCAGCACGGCGGAGATGTGGACGACGCCGATGAGGGAGACACTATGAACTGGGATTATCTGGGCAAAAATGCTTGTTTTCTTTACAACTCTCGTCCATGCTTAACAGGATTTCTGCTGGGACCCTTGTCGGTACAGAAGAAGGTGCGACAACAAACCCAGAGAAAAGCTCGGGAGGCTCGAACCGAAGTCACACAGACAGTCCGACCGGTTGAGCTCGGTGACGAGGAGTTGGAGAAACAAGAATCAGCAAATCTCACTGTTGTATGTACCGAAATCTCACGTCTCCTAGATGAAACCCAAAAACGGGGGAGTGAGAATGCAGAGAGAGATTTCGCGAACATAGAGGGTGAGATGGGAGATGACGAACTAGCAGCCATTCTACGCCGCCATGGCATAGCCGACGATGGCTGCATACCGCTCTTCAACTTCTGCGTCAATCCCAAATCGTTTGGTCAGACAGTCGAAAACATGTTCTATGTGAGCTTTCTCATCAAGGAAGGGAAGGTCGGATTGGATTTTGACAGTCATGGTCTCCCTACGCTGGGTAGGGCTGGTTCTCGCACTCTTGCCGAGCGACAGCAGACGCAGCGCAACCAGGCAGTTTTCACGCTCGACTTTGATGTTTGGGAAGATATCATTAAAACCTTCGACATCCAGAAAAGCATCATTCCTCATCGGAAAGAGGAGAAGTACGACGATGGTATTCTCGACTACACTCGCATGGAGGATGACAATGCTAGGGAGGAAGAGGAAGCCTCTGACGCCTACTCCTGATGATAATGACCAACTGGATTAATGTGGGCTTGTTGTTTGAACTGTATTAGAAAGGATATGTTCTTGGTTTCGATGTGGTGGATCGACGCTTTGATCACGACGTTACGGTACCCACCTTGCATCAATAGCGTATTAATGTGGAGGTGTTCTCAACCCGGTGTCTTGTTCGGATTACCACACTTATGATCTGAAAAGGAAAGTGGTCATTTAGTCCAGGCAACTTCCTATCCAAACCATGCGTAAGTCTCGTATTTAGACTATCCATGCGGACCGACTAGATGAGAGATTCAAGAGCTCCCAACTCGGCCAAGCTCAGTAAGCCCAAACCCTCGGCTCGCCACTCGCATCCTTGATGCCCCTGGCGTTCATCCTGCCATAGTACAACCTCAAGCCAGTGGCGAAGACGGCGACGAAAAAGCTACAACCGGCACAGACGAAGTTCCCCGTCGGGTATCCGTCGGCGGCCTCATCAGCCTTCCAGATCCATTGGGCGATGATCTGGCCGATGCCAGCAGAGGAGTTGTGCAGAGCGATGGCGAACGGGATGGTCAGCAGACTCGGGGTGTTGCAGGTCACCCAGTTGGTCATGGAGGGGGCGACCGGGAAGGCGCCGCAGGCGGCCAGACACAGACAGCCGTAGCGTTTCACGTATGCGTCGGCGGGCAGCAGGCCCGCGGCCAGCCAGCCCGCGCCGCCGACCAGCGATGCCCCCGTGATGTGCCAGCCGCGCATATTGAAATGGTCGGCCGAGTATGACAGCGTGATGGCCACGGTGAACCCCACGCACCACGGCGGCACCGTCAGGAGTTGGGCGTGCAGCGACGTGTAGCCCAGACCCTTGACGATCGTGGGTGTGAAGAATGTGAATGAGCCTTGCGGGACCACGTCGGCGATCTGAAAGAGTGTTAAATGGGTTGTGGGGGGGGAATGCCGAAGCCGAAGGAATGAAAAAGGACAGAAAATCCCACGCGGTTGGGTTTGGCTGGCTGGGGACCAGATGATGGGGGAAAACTTACATAGGCGATGTAATGAGCCAGCATGCGGGGATTGAAGAAGGTCTGCAGGATCTCGCGGCGAGTGGCATGGTCTCGATTGTATCCGCCTCCGTGCTCCTTCAGCCGGTCCACGGCGAAGAGCTTGTCGCTCTCGTTCAGCCACCGGGCCCGGGCAGGAAAGTCTGGCAGGGTGAAGATGAGGAGGCCGGCACTCAGGATTGTGATGACCCCTTCAATGATGAAGAGCCAGCGGAAGCCTTGCAGGCCGCCGGACCCGTTGATTGTGCCTACCCCGTAGGCGATGGCGCCGCCAAAGGCACCGGCCAGGTTGGCGCATGCCACCACGCAGGCAATCCGCACCGACCGCTCGTCATGGCGGTACCAGATGGTGATAAAGTAGACGATGCCTAGAGTGAGACCGGCAAGGGCTTTGGGTCAGTTTGTGTTCCGGTGATCCAACGCACCCACGAGAGCGAGGCGCCTCAAGTACATACCGGGAAAGAAACCAGCTTCGAAAGCGCCGATGAGGAACCGCAAAGAGACGACCGTGGCGTAGTTGTGGACGCCCGCGAAACCAATCGTCAGAGCGCCCCAGGCAAAGAGCAGGATGGCCAGCCACAACGACGGGCGTACGTAGTGCTTCATGACCCAGTTGGAAGGCACCTCGAAAATAGTATAGGCCAGAGAGAAGAGCGACACGGTGATGGCATAGCCATCGGCGCTCATGTGGGTTTGTTGGAGCAGATCATCGTTGGTCTCCGAGTTGAGCACTTTGGAGTTGCCGATGTTGCCTCTGTCGAGGAAGTTGAGGAGATAGATCCAGCAGCACAGTGGTAGGATGCGGAGGTCCAGTCGTCGGTTGAAGGCTTTGTTGCGCTTCACGTACGCCTCGTTATGCTCGGGGTCGGGACCGGGGGCTCCAATTTGATACACCTTTGGAAAGATATCATGTTCAGAATGGGGACAGGCAGGGGACTTCTTTTCTTACCTCCTTGCCCTCGTTCTCGTCGTGTTCTATCGGCGACAATTTCTCCATGCTTGTAGAAAGTACCAGCCAAAAGAGATCCCTGGTTCTGTTCTTGATCCTGGATGGGGCTCTTCCATCGAGTGCAGGGAGACGTAACATCCGGCTTATATACCATTCATTGCCGTTCGAGGCCACGGCGGACACAGACCGACCGGGAAAGACCCCGACATGGCCGTGTCGCGGACAGGGGTATGAAGCTCGATTTGGGATCCTGCCATCTCAATACGTTGGAATGTGAACTCGCTTCGCATGGTGTGATGGACTGTCAACACGGCCTTTCTCCCCTTTACCCTCGTTGAAAGTGCGGGGTGGACCGTCTACAGCCTATTGGCGACATAGGTGAATACATATATTGCCTGATGTGCGGGGGATAGTGGACACGGGACTCGCCCAAGCCGAATAGGGTCTTCGGCATTTGGCTGTCCCAGGGCTACTTCATTGACGCCGTTGAAGGAATCAAGGCAGCGACGGCCCCAGTGACCGGAAGTTTGCCGTTCCCAGGGTAATGAACAGCAGCAGCACCTGGGATCCACGGGTGAGGGGAGAAGGGACGGTCAATCATTGTCGAAACGAGGCGGGTGTCCTCAGCTTCCGAGTTAGGAGTAAGCGTGCGCTTATCAGGTGAGGTTGCAATGCAACACGGTTTAGAAGGATTCTGCCACATCATGTAAAAGTCAAGATAAGAATTCGAAAACAAAAGCTTGGAGGGAGTTGGGTGCTTGGATGGTCTATATTTAGGAGACACTTAGAGCGGCGATTCGTATCCAGTCATGTGACATACAAGGCTACGCACCCTGGAACCATCATGACCGAGGAATTGTGACACGATCATTAGGAAATAATGGGGGAAGGATGTCGGATTTTTCAAACTCCGCTCTCATAGAGGCTAGTTTTCCACTGACTGCACTCCAAAAGACGACGAGTCGTTAGTTCGCTCAGAGCATGAGTTTTTCTCCAGCAAGACTCCCCAATCTTTTGGGGTACATTAACGAGGATGTGTTTCTAGGCTTGTTAATGTGCGACCTGTTGGTCACGTTTTATCTCGACTGCGTGGCAGTCCCCCGTTTCTACCAGGCCTAGTTTCCATCGTAAGCATCATATCGATACGAAGCCCCCGCATGGTCGTCTCTCAAATGCTTCTGGCCTTTTCCATAAACCCTCTCCCTCATTGTGCCCCCTTCGTTCTTGGGCGCATATATACCTCTTTTCCTCAATTCGGGGACTAGCAGCTCCACAACCTCTTCAAACGTCCCAGGGACCACCACATAGGCTATGTTGAATCCGTCCAGGTCAGCGACCTCGACCCACTTCTCCAACACGTCCGCGACCTGACTTGGCGTCCCAACGGGTACGGGCCCGTTGGCACCGATCGAAATCAGCTTT
This sequence comes from Exophiala calicioides, assembly GCA_001599795.1. Taxonomy (NCBI): domain Eukaryota; kingdom Fungi; phylum Ascomycota; class Eurotiomycetes; order Chaetothyriales; family Herpotrichiellaceae; genus Exophiala; species Exophiala calicioides. Next base: position 615,007 of record BCHZ01000005.1, on the reverse strand, counting down.
CCAATGTTGCGGGGCGTCCACTTTGGAATGTCATCCTCACGGTATGAGAGAGTGTTCAGTGCTGAGTGAACCCGCGCATCGATGTGGACGTCGTCCGGCTTGATCTCCTCATCCAAGTCAAACTTACTGAGATCGATACCCACGCCCGCGGACCAGAATGCCAACCCAGCTTCGTGATTGGCATATCGGAGGGCCTCTTGGTATTTCTCGTTTGCCTCTTCCTCGGTGCGGCCGATGATAGGGGTCAAGGTCGCGAACACCTTAACCGAGCGCGGATCTCGCCCAGCTTTAGCTGCCGATTCCCGGATTTCTTTTACCCGTGGTGCCAGGATATGCGGTGACGGGGCGGAGACGAAGATGGCTTCGGCATGGGTCGAACCAAAGGCGACGCCGGCCGAAGAGGTACCGGCTTGGAAGAGGAAAGGCGTTCGCTGGGGTGACGGGTCTACAATGTGAGGACCATCCACCGTGAAGTATTTTCCGTGGTGATGGATTGGCTTTATGCGATTGAAGTCGGCGTAGATATCATTCTCTCGGTCCTCTTTGAGAGCATTGTCAGCCCAACTCCCTTCCCAAAGTCTGCTCGGCGTGGTCAGTGATTGGTTGGATACCGCGGTGATCACCCAGGGATATGGTAGCAAGCATACTTATATAGTACTCGGAGATATTCATCCGCGATCTCATATCGCTTGTCATGTTCGACCAGTGGCAGTCCGATCTATACTATCCGTTAGATCTGGGAGGATTTTAGCTCCAACAGGGTTTCGCTGACCGCTTTAGCCGCCGATGCTTTCCATGAGGTAACAATGTTCCATCCGAACCGGCCACCAGTCAGATGGTCCAGAGTCGAGAATCGCTTAGCGACAACGTAAGGTGCTTCATAGGACGTCGAACTTGTGATGGCAAATCCCAAATTTTTCGTTACAGCCGCCATGGCAGAGACAGGCTGTTCCAAGAAGTCAGCAATCCAATGTGCTTTCCCTTCACACAAAGGCGAGCTCGGGGGCATGACGTACAATAACAGGGTCAGCCATCGGGTATTGGGCACCCGCTCGCACGACCGTTTCCGAACTACCCTTGTACGTATCATAGACTCCATAAGTGTCGGCAAGGAAGAGGGCGTTGAAATCACCCTTTTCGAGGAGTTGGGCTAGATCTGTCCAATAGGATAAGTCACGTCGTTTATCTGCAGATCGATCCCCAGGACGTCGCCATTGTCCAAAGGACTGATGGCCAACTGTAAACATGTCAAAGCCGTTTAGGAAAATGCGCCTCTTGGGGCTTTCCTCGGACGTCGGGCCCGTTTCTATGGCGGTTGACATGGTGGCAAACTTGTGGCTGCAAATTTCGGTCTGGCAATTTTTGATGAGAACAAAAAACTCGTCAATATCGTGCCAAAGGTTTGCTGATGGCGGTGAAGGACCTGGAAGCAGCAGGGGGGGAGGGATCCTGGCTCAGCTATAATGCAGGTAACTCTGAACATTCTGGACAAAATTTAAGTCAGGATAACGTCTTTGTCACCTCTATTCCTCGGAGCGGTCCCCCGGAGAATATTGCGTCTGTTTTCTTAAGTATCACGACATCGCCGACTCTGATGACACCACATCAATGGCGACAAGAAGGCTCCCACCCAGTCACGATAGCTTGGTCGTGTATGCCCGAATCTCTCCTTCCTATTTGAATCATCAGTTGAGATATCATACTAGAGAAGGGCCCTTAGTCGGTCAGTTTGTGGGGCGAGGAATCCAGCTGGAAGGAATAGAATGATTTCATGGGAGGATATACACATGACAACTTTCAAGCGTTTCTCGCGTGCTCGAGAACCCTGGCGCGACGGCGCGGCCAGGGGACCAATCATTGTCGAGCTCAGTCGCCGACCAACTAACCACTAACGGGCAAATGGATACACCAAAGGGTCTATAATTCGCCATCTTCGTTAGAAAGGGATAAACGTCGGTGGCGCCGCAAACAAAGTGATGTTTGACGAAGTATTCTTCAGCGCCGAAAAGGATGGGGCCTTAAGGTTCCAACTTCCACCCACACCGTGCTCGCTTGGAAGCTTAGCACACCCTGTTCTCCACGTGCGTGACCCCGTTAACGCTATGTGATCCACGGATTCGGACTACAATGATACCAAGCATCGAATAGGGAGAGGCTCCGAACCGATGTTAGTTTCAAGGACGAGGTTCAAGGCAGGAAGGAGGCTCTAAGAGCTCTTTGCAATCTTCTCAACTGCGTGGACACATGTTTCCAGGCCGCGACTGTCTCGTGCGATTAGTTTCTTTTGGTGGGTTCAACCATCGAATGTCGCCATTAAATCGTCTCCATCCCCGGCAGATGGGACTGAGGCGAAAAGAAACCTGGTCTTCTAGTTCCTCGTGGCCTCGTCAGATCTAGAAATATCTCCCTCTCCCCATTTTCTTGCGAATCGTTTCTCCCATCTTCCTCAACCTCCCCGCCAGCACCGTCGGCGCGTTGCTTTTATCTAAGATAGAACCGGATCGAGATTGGTCATAATGCCCAAATTTTTCTCCCGCCTGGGAGAAGTGGTGAAATGGTATCCTGCCGACATGAGCCATGCGGAGCGCAGACTTCTGAGCAAGATCGACTGGCTGGTCATGACCTACGCTTGCTTGGCCTTCTTCACCAAGTATCTGGACGTGTCTGCTTTGAGTAGGTCTTCTATCCATCCCTTGACAACACTCTTCAGCAGACGGACTGACCTCTATTAGCAAACGCCTATGTTTCCGGAATGAAAGAAGACCTCAATCTATACGGCAACCGGTTGAATTATATCAATGCTGCTTGTACGGTTATCTTCGGGGATCTGCTTCCAGACGTTTCACCTAACATATATGTTTGCAGATGAGATTGGATATGTCGTCTTCCAAATCCCCAGCAACCTGCTTATCACAAAGTTTCCGTGCGTCACCCTGTTTGCTCAACGCAGCATTTCCATGAAATACGAGAATACTAACGTCCTGGTCTCCTGACAGAGCACAATACTACCTCCCGGCGGCCGAGGTGTGCTGGGGTCTTTTCACCCTGGGAACCGCCTTCGTCAAGACATACAATCAGCTTGTGGTGATGCGCTTCTTCGTCGGTCTCAGCGCCACTTCCTGCTACGTTGGATTGGTCCACATCATCAATAGGTGAGCTCAGACACCCAAGTTGATCGTAATAGAGGGCTCGGCTGACGAAAACCACCCCTTCAGTTGGTACCGGAAACACGAACTAGGACGTAGGAACGCCATCTTCTGGATTTCCAATCCCATCGGCCAGATGTTTGCTGGCTACTTCCAAGCCGCGGCTTATACAAACCTGGATAAACACGGGGGCCTTGCGGGCTGGAGGTAAGCCCTTGGAGCTGAAATCCATCTCTACCGATGGGAAAGCATTTTGCTGATGAGGAATAGATGGCTTTTCATCATCTGCTCCATCATCACAATCCCCACTGCATTCATGTAAGCGTCACTCTATTACCATATAAATTCAGACTGATCCAACGCTAATCGACCACCAGTGGTTTCGTCTTCTTCCCGGACGTGCCCGAGCGGACCACATCCCGCTGGCTGACGGAGGACGAGAAGATTCTCGCGCGCACAAGAATCGAGAAAGAAGGATTCCGTCCGTCGACGGGGATCAACAACGGACTGTTTCTCCGAATCATCCGCGACTGGCGCTACTGGTCGTTCGTGTCGATTCTGGTCCTGTTCTGCAACATGGTCTACGCCAGTGGCACACCCTTCTTGCTCTGGCTCAGCTCGCAGCCGGACAAGTACTCGGTCCCGCTGGTCAACAACATGGGCACCATCACCAACGCCGTCGCCGTGGTGTCCGCGATCAGCACGTCATACTACACCGACCTCCGGGGGAAGCGCTGGGAGCCCATCGCCCTGACCGGTGTTCTTTGCGTCTTTGGAAACCTGGTGCTGTCCATCTGGTCCGTCCCCAACGGCCTGAAGTTCTTCGCCTACATCTCCGTCGGCTGGGCCCAGGGTTGCATCCCTGTCTTGATCGCCTGGACCGCCGAGAGTCTTGCCGGAGACCTCGAAGTCCGCGCCATCACCCTGGCGTGCTACAACACGTTTGGAGAGGTCACTGCTCTGGTTGTCCCCTTGATCGCCTGGCAGGTCACCCACGCCCCCAGTTTCCGTGGCGGTTTCATTTGGGTAAATTTTCCCTCCTCATCCTGACCACTCCAGGATTTTCATACTGACACGTTTCGCGTTTTTAGGCTACCCTGCTCAGCTTCTTTTTCTTGGTGAACGCCGGTCAAATCTCCTGGTTCCAGAGAAGAGAAGCCAAGAAACAAGCATTGGTTGGCGACGGAGGTGTAGTTCGGGAGATCGATAGCCCAACTGAGTCGGATACTGAAAGAGTGGGTGATTTGAAGACTATCCCCATCGAAACGAAAGCTGTGCTCTGAGCAACGTCCCTTGGACCCAGACTCACAAGAATCTTTGACGGCTCATACGATGTTTCTTTACGGGTTCAGGGATTTGATAGGACAAGGATAGATATGCGGCCAAGAACGGAGAGGTAGGAGGCTACTGCCGTGTTAATTGGAGAGTTGCTCTGCCCGAACTTCAAGCTTATTTGTTGATCCAAAGGTGGCCAGTATTTCCACTCGCGGGATATCTTAAATCACTACAGCTGGGACAGAATTCCTAAAGGTTTATCTGTTGAATTCGTTTTGCAAGCTGTATCCTAAAAGCCTTGGGCGTTTGTGAACATCTATCAATGTAGTCTAGTAATGCGCTAAGTAGCATGCACCGACCTCGGAGGTGTGATCAACTACAATAGGTCTACCAAGACCTCCGTACGATGCCGAATTTCTATTCTTAGAAAGACTCTCGCTTTCCCCTCACTCCTACATACCCAGTACTCCCAATCGTTGATCCGACTACAAAGGGGTTCGCTAGTTTCGCGACCTATGTTTCAAACCGAGCGATTGCTACCGCCCAGCTATTGAACTTTCCTACATGAAAACCTGCGAGAAGTTCTATTGTACACTGCTAGGACATTACCTTCTCAAGGTAGTCTTGCTCCATGGGGAGCATCTTGAAGCAATCTTTTCCTCCCTCAGCGTTCTTTGGACGCTGTTCCATAATAAAACCGTTCCCAAGGTGTAGCGTGTCGAGTGATACAAGTATCCTCACCAGCCCCAATGTCATAATAAAGAGATCCATCATAGTCCAACCACCTAAACGCCTGGCCAATCAACAAGACTAAGGAAATTTTCGTAAGGAACAAACTCGGTAGACCATATCTTGGTCTGCAGAGGTGAATTCGCTTGCTGAGAACGTGACATTATGCTGTTTATCGTTGTGAGCGCCACAAAGAAAGCAAGTACGCTGCAGAACTGGGGTAGTGTGGACTCGCGAATGCCAACATGCAGACATCGGTGACACAACCCAAGACGAACACCCTCAGGATCATGTTGGGGATGAGCATGCCCAGCATATGCCCCGAGATCATGAAGCTGGCGAATTTCCAAAGTGAGGCGGATCTGGGCGGGGCAGGTGGGACGATGACGACGTTGTTCTCGCTGAAGATGGAGTACGATGGAGAGGGCATCCCAGGCGAAAGCATCCCGGGAGAAGACATGCCAGGAGAGGGAAACCCTGGAGATAGAAGTTTGGGTGACAACGGAAGGCACATGGCCTTCGTCCTGGCAATTGGCGAGGTCTTCTCCGGGGTAATTGGGGGACGGATCTCGTTGATCAGAGGGCTGTGTGAGAACCCCTGTGCCATGGAGGTCTCCTGGATCCCCAGGGACAGAGACCTGTTCCGCAGTGTGAATGTCTCCTTGCGGAGGACTGAGTTCACCGTCGTCTTGATGCCAGATAATTCGCTCTGGAAGAACATCCTCGATCCACTCACGTCGTCCGTCAGCAGCTGCACTTGGCGCTGTAGGTCGCGGATCTCGTCCATGGCGTGGTTGAACCGTCTCTGCCACAACAGTTCAGTGTTCTGTGCGTAGGCTGGTGGGGGTGTGGGGTGCTGGCCTGGCTGTGACAGGTATTGCTTCCTGTTGAGTGCCGAAGCAGGAGAATGGCCGGGTTGCCGGGAAGGAACGGCGGGGTAATTCACATTCATGAACAACGCATCTGTCACCATGGGGCTGCCCCAACTTGCCGTGCTGCTGCTCACGGGGGTGAACTCGTCGTCCTCGAAGCGCCATGGAATGTTTTCGAAGGTCGTCTTGAGCGATCTGATGAGCACATCGTTGGGGCAGGTTCCGGTTCGAAGTGAGAGTTTGGCCGCACGAGGAGTAGGTGGAGGAGTGTCCTCCTTGGACCGTAGTCTTTCCAAGGCGGACTTGATCGTCGGCAAGAGATGATTTACTCCCCATTTGCCGATGGCGTCTACCCAGACCAGGAAGGTGCTGAAGTGGTCGTCTTTGCTCAAGTCAAACTTGCACAGGGGAGACATGCAATAAACCTGGCCGTGATCGATCCAATGTATGTTCAGGACGGCAAAGTCGTTGTCGATGGTACATGAGAATGCGATAGGCAGCTCAGGTATCATATGTCCCTTCCAGGCCTTGGCATAGAGCATTTGAAGTGCCCGGACACACCATGCGCCGCCAATGGCACATTGATTGTTCGCGGTCTCCAATCGGTTCTCCTTCTGACCATGGGCCCGCTCAAAGATTAAAAAGGGACAATAGAGAGCGGCGCCCGGCGAGATGTAGCCCGTGTCAAAATGAACGACCGTCCCGGTGGTTACCAACCAAGAAGGAATGATACCGATATCCTCCGTAGAGAGGGCCGAGGCGGAAAATCCGCAGCCGAGTCCGGATCGGGGTATTGAAAGCTCGTACAGAGGGCCCATTTGGTTGATGGCACGTTCTGGAAGTGCTTCGCGACTGAAACATGGAACCATGCATCGGGCAAGGCGAGATTCCTCATCAATCGAGGGCAACAGGTTTGGCGGGAAGAGCGGTGAAGGCCCAAAGCCCCGTCCCATCTCAACTTGTCCCCGAAATGCCTCCTTTAGTTCACTGTACTGGTCGGTGTTCTGGAGTCCGCTTTCTATCATTGCAAGAAGGGACGCTGGCAATATTTCTGGAGGAGGGGAATCCAATAATCGGATGCGATGTGGAGCCAGGACATCTCGACGAAAGATCTTCCAATGAAGGTGGCTGCCGTCGTAGGATGAGGGGGGGAGGTCCTCCTCGAGGTGTATTTCGACGTTGTCACTGGTGGCCGACATGACTGTTGAGCCCGCAATTCCAAAGAGTGTGCTGGTGGCTCTTGCGTCTTGTGGAACAGAATTGGGAATCAAGGGAGGGGGGTGGAAGGCTCCACCTGGGAGGAAGAGGATGTGGCTGGTATTTGTCAACAAGCCATGAGAAGGAGGTTATGAGTTCTCAGCACGTGTCCTTGACTAAGTACTATGATCATGAAAACAGCAAAGAGATGAAGACAGAACCGAGGAGTCTGCTGGTTTATTTGAGTTCAGCGAGCAAGGAGGTATTGCAAGCCGGTCTATCACTCTAAGCGCCGAACTTGACGATCCGTCAAGCCCAGCCACGAAACAGGTGGTCCTAGCACGAAAGGGGGGTGGGTGATGAACAAGCTCGCTGAAATGCGGGTGCAATAGATAGACGCCTTACCGCGCTCAAGTTACCATGGTGGCGCCCGACGTCAAATGCGGTGCCGTCTTGCGGCCTTCGTAGTGGACGATTTGCAGTGTGGTATGGAGATATGGCCGGGCTTGATTGGCCGGAATTGATGCGCCTCTTGGAACACTGCCGGGGATCATGCTCAGCAGTCTCCGGAGGGACCAGAAAATAGCCACCAAGAAATGGCACTACAGCAGAGCAAAAGCGGTGAACGACAGTGAACTAAGGATGCCATGGGTGTTCCTTGATGCATCATGCAATCACGCCGTGGCAGCCGTCACTGGCCTCCTTCTAGGCGAGGTGCGAGGTGTGTTGGATGGCTGGTGTGATAACGCGTGCGTGCACGTGAAACAGGGTCGGCGCGAAGTGATGCGGTGGGGTCGCCCCGTTGCGACATGCAGGGTCGGGCGCCAAATGCCCAACTTCCACTGGAGAGGTTGCAAACGGGGTGGCCCGGATGGCCAGACATCCATGCCTAGTTGTGTACGACTCTCCTTAAGTCCCTCTGCTACTGCAAGAAGCAATGCGCCAGCGTGCGGCAGTATTGACCGAGCTCTACATTCTGAAACAGAAATAGACAATGTGGTGACGAAGAAGCTTCCTGGCCATATACCTAATTGGCCAGCCTCGCCCCCCTGTTAAAGTGGGTCAGCGACATCACCCAATTGCCTGCCCACCCTCTTGTGTAACCATGGCCGGCGGATGCAGACTCGACATTTCAACCTGACTGAGCTGAATGAGGCAATCGTTGTCTCCTTCACACCACATCTCCCCACATCTCAACCTATCGCCTGTTCGGCATCTTTTGCCCAGAGTCTAGAGCAGAGTACGGAGTAACTACGTCGATCTCAGCCGAAGCCCGGCCCCTGAAACCGCGGGGGTGGGTTGGGTTCTTTTTGAACGCCAGACTGGCCGAACTTCTTCTGAGTGGCTCGTCTGTGCTCGTCATCTGCCTCCGCTGCAAGCCTTCGTCTACAGAGCACTGTACGCGCTTTAGAGAGATTCCAATCAAAGTCTGGGTCTAAGGGTTCATCATCATTCGTTCCAACGATTTTTGTGGCCATGGCATTGGGCAATGATAGCAAAAGATTTTGACTCCGGCCAATGCAGGTCGTCGCGCTCCCTCAACATTACTCCATACAATCCGTTAGACAGCGCAGGGTCCCCCCTCTCCCCCTCCCCCATCAGTCCGAGTTTATGCGCGCCCAGCTCGGCAAACTATCCGCGAGCACGCTTTTGATGATGCTCATTCGCGTTCTCGGCGTCGTTCCGAAATGGGCGAGCTCGGACGGATCCAGCGCTGTGCTGGCATGTCGCATCGTACCATTGGTAAACCTCACCCGCTGGTCAAACGTGTGCAACAGGTCCCTTATGGAGCTCAGCCTAGAATTCTCTGCCCATATCAGAATACTGCCGATGCGGGCCATCATAGACTCGACGTCCTTTTCGCTGTCCAGCCGGTAGGTCCTGATGACGCTGACGGCATGGGGTAAACAACCCTCGGAATTGTGGGTGTTGAGGCATGCTGTTTTGCCGTTGATGGCAAGTGAGAAGGACTGGGCAGCCTTGCTCAATCCCCAAAGAAACGCGGCATCGTGGTACACTTTCTGTGGTTCTTGTGCCGCGCCAGCAAAGATCATGAGTGCGTTGTTGCATGTCGATGCTGATCCTGCAGCGGCATTTCGTGCCGCCAGCATAGACTCGTCCTGTGCCTCGACGACGAAGAAGGGCCAGTAGACTCCTGGGACTGGCTGAGACAGTTTGTCGAGATCGCACGGTTCGTTCTGGCTGTTGGCGATGATGCCTTGCTGGAGCTCGAGTTGACGAGGTTCAAAGGCGTGGCGTGAGTAGCCGAGTGTGATTGATGGCTTGGGGGTGGGGAGCTGCATTTTCCATCCATCCTCAATCTCGAAATCCGGAACCCCGTCGGGCACGCCATCGCGATGGAAGCTCGTGCTGGTCCGACACTTCATGAATGGTTGTCTCTTGGCCACCGAGGCCAACAATGGCACCAGGAGTTCGGTCACTTCTTTGCTGCCGACGTATTTCCGGGTGCGGATCTGCTGGGCAAACCTCCTGGCCTCTTGATTAGACCGTTGAACCTCCTCGTACGGCATACCCAAGGCAAAGGCTAAGCGGCTCCATCGTTCGTCGTCCATTTGTTCGTCCTCGACGACGATGTGGTTTGGCTCAAGCGTCGTGGACCGATAGTTGGACGAGCCAAAGGACGTTCTTCTCGCCGACCTTTCGCTTCTGGTCGAACCCGACTCCCGGCGACGATGGGTACGGACGCTTTGCCTGCGGACGCTGGTACGGATGGAACTCATCGAAGAAGCCATCTGGACGGCAGAGAGGACTTTTTGAGAATCAGAAAGGCTCTAGCAAACCCTGTACTGCACGTTTCAAAACTTCCGATTAGGTAGTATATGCTAGTAGTAAATCCAAGTTTGTGTTGAGGTTGACCATCTCTCAGACCGTCGATTGAGGAGGTTTTATGTGGCCTTGGTGAGGCGGCCGCCAGCCATTGCTGCTTGGAGGAGCCGAGCGCCTAGGTGACATATCATACTATTGGAAAGGTCAATTATCGCCCGGTCTAATATTGGAGGCAGGCGCCGGCATGGATAGCTGCACACTCCGGCGGCAAAGGGTCCCCGCCAGCGTCTGTGGCGGCGCCTCCATAACAAACCCCAGAGGGTACCTCACGGAGAGTCGGTGCATCGACGTGAATGCTTGTAGGTACAGTACATAGGACATAGTATGGAGCAAGTTAACTGTTTGCCAAGTTAGTCGGTCAAACCTGCGGTATGTAATACGTGGCAAGCTGGGTATCCTCTCAGTCGTTCTAGACGGTTGATAGTAGTGGTGGTAGTGGTGGTGGTGGCCTGAGGCCACTAGGTAAGTTACGTAAATTATGTAAGCCCCGCATTCCAGACCTCATTCGGCCTCCGCTGCTTACCGTAACGGACTCGAATCCCCATGGCATCCATCTCCATCCGAGATGGACGAACCCGACTAAGGTCACCAGTCTCTTCCACGACGAAGGAGAAGACAATATACCCCCCCGAACCCCAGCTATATAAACCCCCCCGCGCCACCGACCCAGCGAAGAGAGGAAACCAGAAATGTGATATGAGACGGGCGTGGCCTCCAATTGTGGTCCGATCCCTCCCACCGCAACTTGGTCCTCAGATCCGACGTCGACACACGACTGTCCTTCCAGCAGCAGCAGCAGCAGCAGCGGCAACAACAACTACTTGGACCTCAGTCTTGAGACAAAGGGCTTTCTCGACGACGTCCTGTCTCGTGCCCCGACAGACCAAGCCGTCACCACCACCACCAGCCGCGAGCATGGCTCAGCCGCCGACAGAGACGAAGGCCCCAGGCCCCACCCCGCCACCCATCTCGCATATCCTCGAGACGTGCCTGATGGTGAAAGATGTCGGTGCATCGACCGAGTTTTACAGGAACGTGTTCAATGTTGAGCCGTTCTTGAATTCTGTAGGTCTTTCTTTCTCCCTTTCTGTCTTCTGTCCCCTTTCCCCGCGACCGGTGGAAGGATACCTATTCCCTTCTCCACATCTCCCCTTGCCACAACAACACACACAAACAAACAACGACTCATCTCTGTTCTGTCCGTCTACACCATAGCCCCGAATGTCCGGCTTCGCCTTCTCCCATACCACGCTCCTGCTGTTCCAGCTCGGCGCCACCGCCGAGGACAGCCCCCTGCCCGACAACCATGGCACCATCCCGGGCCACGGGCCTAGCCCTGCCGTCCTAGATCTCCTCGTTCCGAAGACCGCCAGTGGCGAACAGCCGCCCTCGAGTTTGAAGCAACACTTCTGCCTCGCCGTCAAGTCCGCCGACGACGTGCGTGCTTGGGAGAAATGGTTCGGCGATAAGGAGGTGAAGATCCTGGGCAAGGTGAACTGGGAGCGCGGCGGCCGGAGCGTGTATTTTGCTGATCTGGATGGGAATGTTGGTGAGGTCGGGAGTCGCGGCATCTGGGCGCATTATTGAGCGAGTTGGTGCGCAGTGTGCCGTTGCATGGGAAGCGGGTTTGGGATATGGCTTGGGATATGCATCGGGACTGGATTGGCCTGACGGCGATGCTTGCGGTGAGGAAATTTGCACTGGGAAGGATTCATCCGTCGTTTATCTGACAACATCAACCACTCGCGGTCAGCAGCGGACAAATGGCTGGCTAGGTATATGCTTGACGAAATACTCGTTTTGGGAACCTCGATACCGTCTATTATTTCGTCCGTCTTTCTTCTCAATTCCCTCCCCCTCTCTCCCATTTTCTCCCATGCCATCCTCAACCACCGCCAACCTCATTCATCACCCCGCCATCTAACTTGACCACCTCACCGTTGACATAGCCACACTTCGCGAGGAAAACAACCGCCATAGCCATCTCCTCATCAGTCCCCGCGCGACCAGCTGGGACCTCGTGGCCCTTGTCCTGGACGTTCTCATCCGGCATATGGGCCTTGTTGCGCTCGTCACTCTCCTTCATCGTCATCTCGCTGGGGAAATACCCCGGAGCAATACTGTTGACACGGACGCCCGTCTTGGCAAACTCCTTACTCATCATACGGCTCAGGTGCGCCGTCGCGGCCTTAGCCGCATTGTAACCGAAGTGTGCCTGTGCGTGCCGCATCAGCCCGGACATGCTAGAGATGACGATAACGCTGGCGCCGTGCTGTTTCGGTGCACGTTGTAAGAGTGGCAGCAGCGACACCACGCTGAAGAACACGGATGTCACGTTCGTGCTGTACGTCGCGTTCCATTCCTCCACGTCCTCTTTCCAGAGATTCGCTTTCATTTCCACCGCGTCCTGCGTGTCGGCGGCGCCCTTGGGACCTGATACGCCTGCAGCCGCGACCACCAGGGATAGGTAGGGCTCTCGGGATTCCAGGTCAGAGGTGAGTCGCTCCAGGTCCGATTTTTGGGTCACGTCGCATGTCCCGATGGGGATGATTTGCCCGTTGAGGTTGGAGTCGGCATTGCCGGCTGACGAAGAGCGAGGATCATGTTCGCGCGCCGCATTATCGAGGACTTCTTTTCGTCGGCCCGTAATATAGACTTTGGCTCCTAGGTTGCTTGTTAACATTACCGGGGGCTTTCCAGACCAGGCCTGGCCGTAAGCAAGTCTGTACAGTACCATTGGCTGCGAGTGCTTGGGTGGCCATCAGCCCAATCCCCGTTCCTGGTTTGGTTTCGTCAGGTGAATCCTCACGCAATTTATCTCAAAAGATGGACTCCTACCTCCTCCTGTTACGAGACAGACATGGTCTTTCAGTGAGAAGAGATTGGAGATGTGCAGGTCCCCAGTCGACGCCATGTGAAAAATCGAGAATGTTTGTATTAAAAGGCAACCACGCAATGGCAGATGTCGGTAATTTTGAAGGGCTGTGAGAAGCCGAAGAGTTCAAGCATGTCAGTGTCATGATCAACTGTGACGTCACGGGATCCATGTCGCGAAGAGACATATTTGCAAGTTTGGGGAAAAGGGAAGCGGATGGCATTTCCGTTGCTTGGATTTCGTCATTCACAGCCTCGTGCTTTGGCGCTACCTATGGTCCGTCACGGGTCCGTCTAAGCCCAATCTTTTCATCTTCGTCATTAATCATCTGGTATGTATTTCGTCTTTTCCGGCGCAACCTTTTTTGGTCTTGTCCCCTGAACGTCGTAGACCCTTGCAAGCTTCTTTTGGCTTGCTAGTTTCGTCCTCCTTCCCCAATAGCTGGTCTAGAGGTAATAGAGCAAGCCAATGACACCATACTGGTGCCGTATGCTCGTTTGACCATGTAGGCAAAGTATTGATTGAGCTTTCTGGAAAACTGGTAGTAGTGGATTGGTTGCATCTACCAACCGCGTAATCGAGCATCGATCAAAAAGTAGAACTCTCAGTCCCACCTCGGATATGTAGATCGTCATTGGCATGGTGAACCTCCCTTTTGCTAGTGACTTGATTGAATCAGACGTCGAAATCCGATGAATCGTTCAATCTCTGCGGATGAAGAGAACCCGGAAAAGAGATCTGAAGTGACGTGGTGACGTTCACGCAGCCAGAGCCAATGCGGCCATCGAGCGTACTCCAGCCTCGGTCTTGTGGCCTCCAATGAAGCCACTGGCATGGACAAAGACGGCGCCTTCGGGAACGCTATCGCCTAGAAGAGCATCTAGATCAGCGTCTCTAACACCACACCACGGCTCTGGAAGACTCTTTCGGTTTTCGAAGCTCGACATGCCCTTGCTCACGGCCTGGATCCTCCATTTTGAGCCCGGATCTTCCTTTTCTGGGTAGATCACATAGAGGGTCTTCTGGTCGGCCGGAAGTGCTGCCTCATCTTCAATGTTGTAGAGATGTTCCTTCCAGGGAATGCCGGCGCGAGGCAAGACAAGCAGTTGACCAGAAGGGTGGTTACTCAGACGAGCATCGAATGCCTCTTTAACAACGGTGCGAGCAGGGAGCCAGGCTGTGGCTGCACCGTGAAGTTTGCGGAGGAAAGCATGTCCCATCAGCGAAGAAGCCTGCGTGAAGCGGTAGTCCTCCTCTGCCTGGGGCTGATCGTCAGTGCTCCTCGAGGGTGCACCCAAAGTCAACGGGTCTTCATGGTTCAAGTCGTTCACCAAGCTGGCGAGAGTAACTCCACCGTCTTTGAACTTCCTCACTATGCCAGCTTGTTCCAATTGACCATCGTCATACTTGGAAATCCCGTTGTCGTTAGCATCGACGGCCTCGATGAAATCGTCGTAGAGTTTGCCGTAAAGGAGGTCCACATCAGGATGGTCGAGAGGTAGCTTGGTGTGCTGTGCAATGATGGCTTTGCCGAAATGCAGGTACACCAGACCAGCGGAGGAGAGTTTGGTCTGGTGGTTGGGAAACGCGGAGTTGAAGGTGCGTTGATGGTGGTCAAAGCGATTTTGGGCCGGTTCGTATTCTCCTCCGACATCTACCACAGTGTGACACGTCTCTAGAAGGGCAGGATCTCGAGTTCTGACCAGAGCGGCGGAGGCATAGTCGGGTAGGAGACGAAGCATATAGACGGCAAGGGCTTCGTCGGCGTGGAAGTGGCCATTGTGGGTGCCAATGATCAGCGGGCTAGTCTTGAGTCGCTTTGCAGCTGTTTCGGCCGCCATTCTGACCAGTGTACGAAACATGCACGAGGTGGAAGGAATAGAATCACGAAGGGAAATTGTAGTCTGGTTGGAGGCGTCACTGGGCGAATTTGCAGCAAATCGCAGCCAAGACAATTCTAAGATGTTGTTGGATCGCGGATCATTGTTTCGCCGAATCCGGACCGTGTTGGTGCAGTACTCAGTACTCGGTAATATTATTACATATTATTACTCAGTATTAGTTATTACTCTGTAGGGATACGCCGTACGGAGTATTATTACCTCCAGCTGTCGCCTTCCTCCACAGAAACACGCCATCATCGGTAAACAGTAATACTTAGGGTTATTATATTTGTATCTGGCCGAATTAAATCTCCTCCGAGGCCTCGCCTTCTTCGCTGGCTCCCGGCATATTTTCTGACCCTTCTCCCTGTGCATGTTCCCCCTGGCTAAGGCCGATCAGATAGCATACCAAGCTGCATTCAGACAAGGACTGGAAACCCTCCACCACTAGGTCTCAATTTGCTGGAAACAACCGTGGGTTCGTGTTCTTGCGGTGAAGAAATCCTCGCACGAGGCAACTGAAGCACGTAGAATAAATAGCAGCCGCTCTGCAGGTTCCGTGTCGGCCTGTCTTGGTGTGTCTGCCCTCGCTGCCTCCTTGCCCACGCTGCCAACCCTGCCACCCTGTCCAGTGCCTATTATCCAGTCACCAGTGCCTGTCCAGTGCCTGTCCGGTGCCTGCCCAATCTTGCCTTTCTGTGCCTTCTGCCTGGCAGACAATCCAGAATCCAGAGTCCAGAATCCGGTGTGCTCCTGCCTCCTGCCAGCTTTTCCTCTTCAAGTTCCCTGCAAGTTGCAACAGCCTCCACAGCCAACCACTGCGGCAGCTTGCCAGTGCCACTGTTGTCCACCGTCTTTCGTCTTTCGCACTCTCTCCGCCACTCACAGCCACTCACAGCCACCCACAGCCACCCACTCACTGCCTGCGCTCCTTCCCTTCCCTGTCGCTCGTCTCGCCCTTTCCTCGACTCGCGCGGTGCACGCGACATCGACCCAACCAAACCCCCCAAACTCCACCTCCCATTAATATTTCATTCCTTCGACGTCAGTTCGCAGTTCGCAGTCCGCAGTCCGCAGTTCACTTGCTATCTCTCCCTCAGGTCCTCGATCCTCTGATCACTGCCAGAACACCCTCCTTCTCTCTCTAGTCCGTTCACACCCCGGCCTCCTCCGTGCTCGGCTCCGCGCAATCGGAATGACATGTGAAAATCCGCACCTCGATACCACCTGCGATTCCCACCGAGCCTCACCGTCCAAAAACAGCAAACGAATCAAAATTACATTCCCTGTGCCTATGACAACAGTCTAGGCTGCTTGTCCCGCATCACCACCCTCGCCTCTGTTTCGCCTGATCGACGCTGTCGCTCACTCCACCGACCGAATGTTCTTCTTCCAGACCCTGTCGGCCCTGCTCTTCCTCACACTCATTATTTTATTGATACCCCTCACTTTCGACATCGGCGGACGCGACGCCGGCCTCGCCTTTTCTCTGTCCATCGCCTCCTTCTACTTCGCCCTCTCCCTGTTGCGCATATCAACACCCGATCACTCGACGTTCAGAAGAAGCATCATAAATGTTCTGAGGGCGCTGCAATGGTTGGTGCTGCCCAGTCTGTGCATCTGGGCCTTGGGTCATTTCTCTGTCGATGCAGATAACAGTGGAGGCTGGGTGGAGAGGACCTTCCAGATAAAGAAGGACTGGTCCTCCCATGACAACATCTGGGACTCCGTCTTTGGATTCGATGGCCTCGTTGAGAATGCTACAATTGGAGGCTGGCATTTGCTCTTGCGGTGGTCGTCGCCAATCTTCCAGCTTCTCGAGGGCTTCTGCAGTTTGCTGGTCATCCAAGCCGTCGGTCAACTCTCTAGATGGCTGGTCAACCGGAGCGAATGGAGTGACGCCTGGCTTCTTACTCTTCTAGTCACTGCCGCCGGAGTGGTGTCGAGCTCTGTCTATTTTCTCTGGCGGGTCTTGCAATTCCCCGACATCTCAAGCCTCGATTCCACCCTCATCGGCATTGCAATCGCCTCAGCAATATTCCTCTGCGGCTATGGTGTGGTTTCCGGCCGTGGCACAGCAGTCGAATCTTCGTTACTATTCGCCTACACCGTTCTGTGCATCTATCAAATCTTCACAGACTACAAGCCAAACGTCCCGAGCGCAGATGCAGGGACGGCCTCATCTGCACCAGACTTCCCTCCATTCCCGCCCATCATCATGTCCTCCTATTCAGCCTTGATGTATGCCTTGTCCTCACTTCCAGGCGCTCTGGTCAATGCTCTAGATTTCACCGCAGCTGCCTTCAAAGCCGTCACGCCCTCAGTTCTCATCTCCCTCGGCTATCGACTTTTCGTCTTCTACGCCTCGACAAGAATTATCCCCGCCATCAATGAACGCGGCGCGAGAGGGTTGAGCATGGAACCTTCTCTCGACGACGCAAATGCCGGAAACCAGTTTCTCGCCTTCTTGTCTTGGTTTTCGCCCAGCATCCTGATTGCAGTTTACACCAGTTTGTTGATGCAGCATTTTGCCACCACCATGGGCGGTTATTCTCCTGGACTCACAGAGAGTATCGGTGCCTGGTGGAGTGGTAACGGACAGCCGAGTATGAATGGGAACTTGTGGAAGTGGGTAAACCTGGTTGGGACTATGGGGCTCTATGCGATCGAACTGTCGCTGGGCAGAGAGGATGATCTCGACGGACATTGGAAGGTTGACTGAGGAGCCACAACGCTAAGCCGGCGAAGAATATACCTGCCATCAGGTGACCCACTGGAGCTTTTTGCCAACAGAATGTGCCCAACATCCCAAATCGGGTTTACAAGACCGCTCTTCAGTCAGCGCCGCCCTGCAGCCGCAAAGCAGTTGTACTCTACACAAGATGAGGCGTCGTCCCCGGTTGCCAGGGCGCAACATGTCGAGATTCGACGAAACAACAGCGGCAATTTTCACTGCGGTGGCTCGAGAAGTGAGGCGCAGAGGACAACAAAGATGACTGAGTCCTATGGGAGTTACGAGGTCTTTGGGAATTTGAGGGCGAAACAGGCGAACAGGCGAAATGGGATGATTGTAGCACGGGGGCTGACAAAAGGAATGGCCTTGGAGGATATTGGTGGGAGCTATTGAACCAGCCAAACGCGCCCGAGGCAGCGCCACCTATGATTGAGAGGACGGGACAATGTGATCTTCCTCCCCCCTTCACGACATTGTGCGACTGGAAGGAAAAGGGGCGAATCGGACAGATCGAGAATTGGAGCAAAGTTGGATCGAGTGGAACCAAGGATTGCTTTTAGGGCACGAGCGAGCTTCTCTGCCTGCCCTGCAGATATGAACAGCGTTAACGAACCATCACCTGAGCGGAATATCCTCTGGAGCATAGAGACAGGCAAGGGACAGGCCGAACGATAGAGAGAGAATTCATTGGATGTTTAGATAGAAAATCGTTATTCAAAGCCAACCGATCTCGCCCAAAAAGAAGACAAACACAACACATGATGACCAAATCTTTTAGGTAGGGTAGGTAGGGAGGTAGCTTGCCACCCTCGAATAGAGCCAGTGCCGGCCAAATCTTAGAGCAAGTGAAGCGCCGTCAAACTCGTTCCCTCCCATTCTACCTTGGATCATAACTCAGCTCAGCTTAGCTCAGCTCATTTCAACGAAACTAACATAACAGAGCCAGGTCCGTCGGGACTGTTTTGGGGGATTTGCGATGTGCGAATGTTCAAACAGTGGTTGAATTCATGGCAGCGGGCTTCGTCCAGGCCCTTCCGTAGCGTCATACATTTCCCCCCACACTCGACCATATCCTCTCCAGTCGGGTTTGGATGAGAATCTGAGCGATGAGGGTCCTTTTGCTGTCCTTGCGTTGATGGTGTCACATCCCACGAGGCTGCACTCACACGCGCACCTACCTCTTCGCATCGGTCCGAGACAAATATTTTTGGTCGGCGTCATCGTCGTCAAGTATTTCTTTCCACATGACATATCATCTCCGAATCGGAATGCCCTCGTTCCTCGCCGGCGGACTCATGCTCCCTTGCACGACGTTAGGACCGGCATTTTCATCTTCCCCTTCGGCAGGCTCATCTCGTTCATCCATGCTGGCGCTCCGTGCGAGAAAGCTGCTCTCTTTGATCGGGCTCCGGCTCGCGGCACCAAGAAATCCACCACCTGGGATTCCGTTGATGCTTCCACGGTGCATGCCCAAGCCAGGTAAAATGGAATGACCATCTGGGCTGGTGCCGAGGCCAATTACTGAACCGGAACCGCTAATAGAGTCGGTGCGGGAGGTCTGGTGAGTGAGCGGACTCATGTGTGGGATCTCATCGGGGTTGGGGTGCTCGGTGCCGATGGTGGTGACGCCTGTGTCAGAGGCCTTGCCGGCTTTGGAGAGAGCGTAGTCGCCTGAGTCGAAGTACTTTCGTTCCTACGGTAGCACCACCTCGTTAATTGCAAGGTTCTGGGAGACAAGCAGGGATTTGACGCACCTTCAGCTTGTTCTGCAATAGGTCCTTCTTGTTGGGGAGCTTTCCATAGAGGCGGAAGAGACGCTGCTCGTCTCCTGACAATTTCTAGACACAGGTTCAGTTATTGGCCCCACAATCTAGTAGAGTGATATCTCATACGTTGATGTCAATCTTGTTCTTCTGGTGTGGGTTCATCTTGACCTTCTCTTTCCAGTCTCGACCCGGCTTCTCAGAATATGAAGTGTCAACGACAGAAGTCCCTCACGCAGGTTGTTGTGGTATGGAAGGAGGACCCCTGCCGATCGTGGGCCAACAGGTGGTAGAGATCGAGTCTGACTGGGTTGCGAAGGAGGCTTCAACTGATTATCCGGATGATTAGGTAGCAGTAGAGAAGATAGATGGTGAGAAGGGTTTCGAGCACTATTTTGTAGCCGTGAGTTAGAGGGAGGCCAAGAGGGGTTGCTTAGAAAAGAGCCAAAGCGCTTTGGAGTTGGAAAAGTGTAAAATGACAAAGATTACAGGTGATTTTCCGTCATGCGGAGGAAGACAGACCAGGAGTAGGGGTAACAACGAGCGGGTTGTATGTTGACGAGGAAACAGGTCGTTGTCGTGTCGCCAATTCGAGGATGATAACGGTGAAGGAGGGAGGGAGGATGCGTGGAGGTGGGGTTGGTTGGCGGCGGTGGTTGTCTGGAAGACTCTAGGTCTGTTTCTATTGACTGGCAGTTACTGCTAAAGAGTAGTGCAGGATTCCAGAAGTGCAGAGCGCAGGGGCGGTTGACGGTAGACTGACTTTCTTTCCAGTCTGGGGTCGATGGTGGATGACGGTTGATGGTGCTAAGCAGCTAGAGTCGTTCTTGGTCCTTGCCGCAGTGACGCATTCCCCAACCAATCACTACCGTGCCAAGGGTTTCGGTTGAACGTGCTAGCGTCACACTAAAGCTGCCCGCTATGTCCACGCCCAAAGCCTTCATCCCCAACTTGTTGATTTTGCAGACATTGTTTTTTGCACGAAAAGACCGTAGCCAATCAATCTCCAACCATGGCTGACATCAGATACACGTTTGTGGTTGAGCATCTTGACCCCGAACTTGGACCTTGGTCCGCCCTGGAGTACAAGACCATCGCCCAGGAATCAGGGGAGGCAGACTGCCGCTTCATCCTCTCTTCCGTTCCCGCCTCTCTACTAGAATCTCAAGATCTTAAAGACTTGCAGAGTGCTGGGGCCGAGGCACGGGGGGATAGTATTGAAACGTACTTTGCCGACCGCAAGGACAAGATATGTCTTTTGGATCCCGCTGCTCAACAAGAACTCGATCCCTCTGATGTCCAGAAATTTGATATCTTTTTGTTTGGTGGCATCTTAGGTAGGATGTCCACGGAATTTTTCTTTCAAGTCTGACGGCCCTTTCAGGAGATGATCCACCTCGAGGTATATCATCAGTTGGTCGTTTCCATTGCCCATCTAATAGGTCTAGATCGTACCAGTGAATTGCGAAAAAAGGGCTTCTCGGGTCGCCGATTGGGTCCCAAGCAGATGACCACAGACACCGCCGTGAGAGTAACGCGGATGGTTGCTCTTAATCAAAGTCTGGCGCCATACCTAATTATCGCTCCTTAATCCATGCTTACAGTAGACAGTCCCGCTTGACAAGATCCCATATGTGGATTTCCCGGAACTGAAACTGGACGAGCACGAGACGACCGAGATGCCTTTTCGCTATGTCACAAACAAGGATGGAAGGCCCATTATGCCTGAAGTGGGTGCGATCTCCATGTTCAATGAACACCGCTAAATCACTTCAGGGCATGGTCGATTTGATCAAGGCAGATGCTGACAAGGCTTTCGACAGCCTGGATTTCGTCGACGAAGTTGAGGGTCTGGAAAACCTCAAGGTTGGCAAGCCTTGATCGTCTAACCAAAGTACTGTTTCTCCACAGGACTCCTAGTTCCTCCTCCAGGACCATGTCAACCTAGAAGACAAGTCGGGTTGACGTGGAAGAGGATGGAAATCATCCTCGGCTTGGATCAGTCGTTCATTCTGCCAGACGACATCTCCAGAGACATGTGCTGCTCTTCTCCCGGGAATTCGATCTGCCGAGATTCCAACAAGGGTTCGAGGGTCACAAATCACACTGCCAGTTTGGAGAAAAGCCGGCAAGTACAGACGCAGGTTGGGGTAGAACAGACTATCCCTGAAGCACTTCTCCGAATTGGCTGCACGTCCGACTCCTCGGTTCTCATGTCAGCAAAGGCCCGAACGCTATCTGTGTTGCTCCGTGAATACGTTGCCGTTTGACGAGAAAGGAGATCCCTCGTGAAAATTCTTGTGATCATTTCGGACAGATGTATCCCCGGTGACTGGATGATGTTGTATGAGACATCAGCCTGATGATAGTGTTTCCATCGATGACCGAGGATTTTAGATAGGATTGATGGTCAGAATTTCATTTTAGGCTACCAGTAATCCAGCGGGAACTCTTGTTCCGATTCTTGTACTCACAAGAGGGCTGTTCTCGGATTCATGAAATAGGGGCGATACGGCAGGTCACTTGGGGGTTTCACGCATTTATTCGTCTACGGCGAGGCAAGTTCCCGCACAGGATATGGCGGGCGTGGGCGGGGCGTGCCGATGAGCATCACTCTGCGGAGTCGCAGCGAACTTTTTCTGGGAGCGACGGCGCCTTGCTCACTTTGCTGGGCTTTAAAACATGTTACTTTGACCTTGACCTGACCTTTTTGCTCTTTCCTATCCCTCTAGTCCAAATCTTCGAAATCTACGAGCAGCCATCAGCCAAAATTCGGTTTCAGCGACCACCATGGCGGATAAAGTCTACGTCACATACAATCAGGTTCGTCTTCTAATTTCCCCCGCGGCCATCGCATGCTAGGCTCCATTCATCGTGTACACCCAGCCACTGACCCAGTTCTTGTCGATAGGTTCATAAACTCTGCCAGGATTCGGCAGAAAGAATACTCAATGATTTCCAACCGAACCTTATGATCGCAATCGGCGGCGGTGGATATGTGCCTGCTCGAATCTTGAGGTAGGCTACCGCAATCACTGGGCACCAAAGAGAGTGAAGAGCAAGCGCTGAGACGAGCATCTATAGGTCGTTCCTCAAACGTCCTGGATCTGCCAACATCCCCATCCAAGCCATCGGTCTCTCCCTGTACGAACAACTGTCTGGATCCGATCCTGTCGAAGCCCCGGGCACCAAGGTCACGCGAACACAGTGGCTTGACCTGTCCTCCCTCGAGATGTCGAATCTGATCGGCAAGAACGTCTTGATCGTCGACGAAGTAGATGACACCCGCACGACCCTCGAGTACGCCGTCAAAGAATTGGAGAAGGACGTGGAAACAGCCAGAAAACATCACGGCAGAACAGAGACGACAAAATTCTCGATATTTGTGTTGCACAACAAAGACAAGGTCAAGAAGGGACACCTTCCAGAAGACATGATCAATGAGAATCGGTATCTGGCCGCAGTCACTGTACCCGATGTCTGGATTTGTTATCCCTGGGAAGCAACCGATATTGACGAGCATGACCGACTGGCAGCCCAACACAATGCCAACTAGCCTCGTTTGGCCCGGTTCCCTTCCCGACATGGACATAGATTAGAAAGACGGCCGCCTTCCAGTCAGAGATACATTTCCTCCTCCTCACGGCGCGGCGCGTCGAGCTTCCCGCTTTGCGTGGACTTTTTTCCAGAAATCAATCATCTCAAGGCCTAGTCCCAGCGAACCTTTCTCTGGTCCAGATTCTTCCTTGCCACGTCCAATTGCACCATCAGTTCCGTATAGGCCTCCTTCGTATCGTTGAACCGTAGGACACCGAGCCCCAGTCGCGCCAATAGATATGCGCCGAGGGAAATGACTGCCCAGAAGGGGAGTATCGGGATGATTTCTACCTGGATCTTGGTAGGCAGAATCGAAGGAACAGGTGACGAGTCGGTAAGGAGTGGGAGCGCAAGGAGAAGATACGCCTGGTTCAACAAGTCAGCTCTGGACGACGAAAGCTTCTGCCTGTCAACGAAAGTGAGTGATTTCATACCGAAGAAGCCAGCAGGGCAAAAGACAGAGTTTGAGCGGCGCGTCCCATTTTCCTGAATTTGGAAGATATTCGATCGGGGTATCGTCGAGCGGTTGTTTAGATGCGATCTAGACTGCTTTCTCAATCAGTCACGCTTCGAGGTTTGTGATAAAGACGCGATGATCCATTTCAGTGCATGCAAAAGGACAGACCAGGAGACAATGGATGTCGTAGTCAACACAAATGATCCGCCGTGTATCTTGGCGGCTCACGTGCGACTCACCCAGCCTTGCCGCTTTTAATACCACTCGCCCTCCATCTCACCTTCATACTCACCTTCATACTCACCTTCATACTCACCTTCATACTCTCCTTCATACTCTCCTTCATACTCTCCTTCATACTCTCCTTCATACTCTCCTTCATACTCTCCTTCATACTCTCCTTCATACTC
>BCHZ01000005.1:555012-590937 GCA_001599795.1 Exophiala calicioides | reverse complement strand
TTCATACTCTCCTTCATACTCTCCTTCATACTCTCCTTCATACTCTCCTTCATACTCTCCTTCATACTCTCCTTCATACTCTCCTTCATACTCTCATTCATACTCTCCTTCGTAATTACCCATTCTTCATCCTAAACTTCTCCGCCGCACACGGCGCCGACGAAACGATCTAAACTTAGCGGCGCGCCAATCGTTTCCATATTTCACGCCTTTTCGGCCTTTGACCACTTTTCGTCCTCTTCGTTCGACTAACCCCTCAACTTCCGCCTCAGCGGCCTCACTACCGAGAAGTTGCCGTTGAACGTCGTCAAACTCTACAAACCTGCTGTTTCCCTCCTTTCGTTAGGTCAGTGTCTGCTATGCAGTACTGTATCATTATACTGTAGCTTCTGGTATTTTGTGTGCTCTGACAAGAGGTCTTTCATTATCCTAACGTCCTAGGCAGCGGGGTTGCTCTCGTCATAGGGAATAGCGGGTATGTCATCCAAGGTTATCATATAGCATAGTAACTAGGCGACTTTACAGGATGCGATAGCAACTTTGGGACTTGCTCGCTACTCTGAAGGATTACACATAGAAGCCAACACCATGGCTCATCTCGAACACCGCCATTCCCTAAGAGGCAACCGACTAACAAGAGAAGATTTGGGGTTTCTCGGGCATCCTGCCTGATAAGAGGTACAAGTTCGATATGGTTTGTTTCTGCGTCTGGGATTTGATGCACTCGGGGCCCAAACGCAGATCTGCCAATCCGGCTCCTGCTCTAGCCTGGGAGGAAAGTAAAGAGCTCACAGAGATGGTTTAGTAGCGGTGCTTACTAGGACATTCTGAACCATCTTCAGAACCTCGTCGGCAACACCCCATGAGATTGCATATCCAGCTCCTTCAGCACCATATGCGTGAACCACAGTCTTGCCCTTCAGTTCATTCTTCATTGGTTCACTCTCAAGTCTCAAGCCTCCAATTCTTGCAGGCCTTCGACCCACAATATCTTTGAGGACATTGAATTTTCCTCCAGGACCCAGGACTGGTGGATACATCTTTGCCGCCATCTGGAGAAGTCGCGTGCGCGTTGCTGGACGTGGGACGGAGGTCCAATCATTGGCCTCTTTGGTACCACCGATGATGGTCCCACCATCGAGCGGTCGGGGAATGATGAAAGTCATTGTGCCGTCCGCGTTGAACTGAGTGATTGTCCGATCACAAGGATTCGAGACCAGACATGTCTGACCTGCCAATCGATTTCATTGTCAGCGATGATTGGGGACAAGGCATTGGAAGCAACAAAGCTCCCAGAATTCTTACCTCGAATAGGGAAGGTATCGGGGTCTCCAAACCCAAAGCCCGAACAGTTGACAACCACACCCACGGTCGGTGCGAGGGAAAATCCCTCTTCTGCGCGCATCAGAGTCCTCTTCAATGTTTTCCCTCCCCTCAGCAAAAACTTTCGCAGCAGATACCCACAATAGACAGGTGAGTTCAGACACCATGTCTTGTATTTGGCCCCGAATGTGATACCCATATCTACTGGGAATTCGTGCCTTGCCAGAAGTCTGAAAGCCTCGCTCTGCCCATAACCCCCCTTCAACTGCGTATAAGCATCCGATGGAGCAGCAAGAAAGTCATAACCATCCATGAACACTACACCACAGGCTGGTTCGGTGGCGGCTTGTCTGGCGAGCACACTATTGGTGGCATGGGACAAAACCTGGTACTGCATCTCGGAAGGCGTGACGGCGGGGATCGGCCTCCCATGAGCCCCAGCCCATGGTGAGGTGTATTGAATAGATTCGTCCGATGGCCAGTCCTTTGCAACGAGCAAAATCGACGTTTTGGGGTCAAGACGCTCTTGAAGGTGGAGTGCAGACGCAAGGCCTAATATACCGGCACTGTACAGTGAATAAAAGGTCAACCTCCATTTC
This sequence comes from Exophiala calicioides, assembly GCA_001599795.1. Classification (NCBI taxonomy): domain Eukaryota; kingdom Fungi; phylum Ascomycota; class Eurotiomycetes; order Chaetothyriales; family Herpotrichiellaceae; genus Exophiala; species Exophiala calicioides. The sequence continues at coordinate 589,015 of BCHZ01000005.1, read as the reverse complement.
GCATACTATACTACCAGAGCAATTATACAGGCATTTATACAGCTCAAGGATAGAAACAGTTATACGTACCCCACTACAACAATAGTCTGGGCAGTTTCAGGCATCGTTTGGTTCAGGCTCTGTCCTTTCGGTGTCGTCTTGGAAAATATTTACTTGTCATGCTATCTAAACTTTTATTGAGCAAGCATTCCTTTCACTTAGATATATGAAAAAGTCCGTGTTATTGATAATTTCCCTTTGAAAGCTATTCCCCCTCCACTGATCCATAACAGAATTTTGGGTGGAGCTATCGGAAGAGTCTTGCCGACGTCGGGTTGTCGCTGATACTGTGCCGTCGATCCGGCAAACTTGTAGTCGCAACCCCGCTCGAGTGACGGCATGCTTCAACCTGTTTCCCGATGGTATTCTAATCCAGGTGCTCGTCAACCCACACCATCGGGCAGAATCCATTGCTTTGTTTGCCGTCAAGATGGAAGAAGAAAACCAGAGTTCCGTTCGACAAGACCGTGGCCGAGTGTGCCCAGGGCAGCCTCCGTCGAAAAGGCCAAGAACGGCATTAGCGTGCCAGCGTTGTAAGGTACGCAAGCAGAAGGTACCAGAACATTCCCATCATGCGACTTTGAGTGACAAGTGATAATAACTGTTGTGCCAGTGCGATGGGTCTCATCCAACGTGCTCATCGTGTATCAAGACATCATCGGAGTGTCGATATCTTTTGTCAACGGTGCCCAAGGCTTCGGATCAAAAACTCTACATTAAGAGACTAGAAGAGAAAGTAGAAGAACTCGAGAGCCTTCTCTCTTCTGGAGGGAGACGAATAATTCCAGAGGATTACCGGGAACGACTTCAGCCCACGGACAAGACTGTCGACGCATTATCTGATGCGATACGCGACCTCGCCTTGAACGCCAGCGGATATAGCTATATTGGTGGGACTTCGAGCATCACGCTGGGTCACTTGCTGGGGCCGGTTCTTCACAGGGAGGAACAAATCCTCATCGATCGAGAGCTGGCATATGTCGATGATCCCAGCTGTGACCCATTGGTAACCCGGGTTTTTCCGCTGTTGGAGTGTAACCTGCCAGATACTTCCCTGCTTGCGGAGCCCATCGTGGACACGTTATTCCATGCCTACATCAAGCATGTTTCAGTGCAATATCCGTTCATTCACTCAAGCGAACTTCAGGAATTGCATTCGAAGCGAAAGAATCCAAGGGATCTCTACGAGATATGCATCCTACATTTCGTTTATGCTATCGGTGGTCGAGCGCTAGAATGGGTATGCTTAATCCCTTTTTTCCCTTCCTCTTTTGTCTCTCCACACTGTTCCCAATGACTTGAGTTGATGACGCTGATGGTCCCACCCACTAGTCTGGCAGGAACGGAGATTATAAGTCGGATCAGCACTATCAGGCTGCAATGGCGCATCGAGCGAAGGTGATACAATATATTGATAGGAGATCGGTACGATATCTTGCACTTGCATGCTTGTATTGTTTGCGGGCTCCCAGAACACCCTGTCCCTGGTAAGAGCCCCGAGCTTGATCTGCAAGAGACAGACACATAATCGTGATCTTCTTGTCGCAAACTATGAGTCTATGAAGGTACGCTGACATGTTCGGTAGGACCATGATGGGGTTGGCAGTCAAGTTCTGTATTTCTCTGGGGCTTCATAGAAAATCGTGTTCTTCGAGGATCGGGCTGAGGTCAGAGCTTGACAAGCGGCTCTTCTGGACGTGTTATTCGCTGGATCGAGATATTGCTTTGACGGTGGGGAGACCTCCCACCATTTGTGACCATGATATCGACGCTCCGGTAATGTCAATCAGAAATTCAAATTCACTGCCCTTGCTTATAACCAGATAGCTCCCACTCGATGTCGATGAACACTGTACTGCCTTGGACGACCTTCGAAATGCGGTCAAAAATGATCCACAATCTCCAGCTAACCCACCGACAACCTTGACCTACTTTATTCACCATCTCCGCCTGAAGCGGATCATGTCAGACATCCAGCATACTGTCTATCGTGTTGACAAAAAAGTCAATGCCTCCCACCAGATCATAGACAGCTTCCTGGATCAGCTAAACAAATGGAAGCAGAAGATCCCAGCTGAACGGACTCCACATGTGCGAAACATGACAGCAGATACTGACAGCATTGACCCATTAGCTAATTCACATCTCATAGACTGTTACGTACGTACAAGTCCTTCCAAGCCGGAGAGCGTTGACTCTGACCAGCTCCAAAAGATGATCCCATACCACAGCTGCATTCGTTTCCTCCTGTTCCCACAATTAACGGAGAGCAACGTGAAGAACCAGTATATCAGAATTTGCGCCACTGCATGTGCATCTATTTGCAGGTCCAACAAAAGACTTCACCAGAATCCTGCGGCAATATGCTTTTCACCCAATTCGACCATGTCGTTATTTCTTGCAGGTAGGTTATTTTGACCTTCACAATAAATAGAATTAGCAGACACTGATTTTATGTTCCCTGCGAACCAGGTCTCACGTTGATTTGTTGTATGTGGTACGGCCAGGATGCCATCTCGAAGGCGAAGGCCTCTGAGGCTCTTACGGACTGCACCATCATGCTCTACATCATGACTGAGCGGTGGCCCAAAGCCAGAAAGTATCGGAACACCTTTGAGCGGGTGAAACAGTCTGCAATTGACCGCATCGAAAGGGGTGAGCACCAACAAACCACAAACCGCGCCCTCGGCAGCCGCGATCTTGGAGGCATGCACAGACATTCTCTACCCCAGATAATCAACACCATTGCAAGCTCACCGGCGCTGATTCTGGATGACGACAATTTCGACGTGGCGCGCATAGGTGATTTTACCCAGATAACGAACAATGTTGCAGGCTTGCCGGCGGGGGTGACGGATGACGACAATTTCGACGTGACGCAATACGACGACCTCCCGTCCTTGGGACAACCAGTCGTGCCTAGTTTGGATTGTGCCAATTCCTTTGATATGTCTCCTACTTCGATGGATATTTTTTCGTCCCTAGATTTTTTTTCTCCTTCTATCGACACATATCCGTCTATGGATATATGATTTTCATCATGCAACCAAACGAGTTGAACCATTTTTCCAGCATTATCGACGTCACCGGTTATTCAGCACTGGGCCAGTCGAATTAGAATGAGACGGTTGTGTATAGCTACCAGTATTCTCGTCGTCGTGATGCTTCTCTGAATCTCAAAGTCGGCCCAGGGCAAGGACGACGGACTATTGGTATTGTACTGGCGGATGTCCCAAGTCGGAAACATAGAACTCGACGCAGTAAGCAATATTAGACAAACCTCATACACATGACTAACAAGTATCTCGGCAGCAGCGTGTTGAGATAAAGTCTCGTACTTGCCAAGGACCTTTCAGGTTTCCTTCATTGCAATGGTGAATGAAATTTGATGTCTATGAAGACAAGGACGGATAATCGAACTGCGTAGGATTGATGCTGTTTTTTCTTGTCTTAGAGCCTTGTGAGGAGAGGCGTTTCGCTGGTCAAGTAGACTGCAACTCGAGGACAGGTTGTGTGAGGACAGGTACAATTATCACTTGGAGTCGGGGTCAGCTAATAAGTATGTCCTATGTCTGGCTCCCCGTTAGACTAGCTCACAAAGAATACACTTCGGAAGAAATCTGCCGGCCAACGGCTCGGGATTTCCGATGATCACGTCGCACTCTTAACTTTGGAGAATTCCAACAATTCATCCCGAAGGAGGGACCCCAAGGTCGTTCGGTTATTCCGGTGATCCGTGTGGAGGATCGGATGCAAAATCCGACCACCAGGAAGGGTTTCAAGGCTGGCGAGTTTTACACTCGGTTGGGCAGATAACAACCTCTTTACTCACCTCAGACCGGCCCGTAAAGAACACACATCGGAGAATGTGAGCCAGCTGACAGGTACGAAGTTCCGTATATCGCACTCATCAGCCTCCGCAAGTCTCATTGTCCTGCCGTTGGTGTCCTAGACTGATGTTCTCGGTTTCTGCTGGCGAGTCCGATAAATGAACCGACTACAGTAAGAACAACGTTGACCACTGAGGCAGTTATCAACCCGCTTTTCAATTGGCATTTCTCTGCTCGCTCGCTGCTCTGGTAGCCGTCCGGGAGGAAAGAAACGGAAAAGGAACTCGTCAACCCGGTCGCCAGGTGTGGAAACTGTCTCTGAGAGCCGACTACATTGGAAGGCCGAAGTTTGAGGACTCTCTCTCTCTCTCGAGTATGTTCGGCGGAAATAAGAGCAGGGCTGGCGTTGCACCATCCGGCCAAGGCACCAGGGAATTCAGCCCCCACTGGCAAGACGGATGAGTCACGTGGTGAGCACAGGGCGGCATCACCCTCGTCCCGAAGAGGAGTGAGTTTGGCGCGGTTTTTACTCATCTTGGCACGACATCCATTCGGCGCAGCATGTGGAAGCAAGCGCACTCCTCAACCCCAGCCTTACTACCTCGTCATTGTCAGAGTCCCAAATCCAAACTCCCAAGGTACTTAGAAGACTCCAAAGAAGGCTCCAAAGACTCCGACAACCTACCGCAAAAGACGGGGGCCTGTATACGATACACTGCCGCCTTCAGCCTGTCACTTGCCCATGTTATGAAAGTGTCCTCCCCGGGAGATGTGCTCAGGCAGCAGCAGTTTGGTTCAACTCTCATAAAGTCTCAAACGCCAATCTCTGTGATCTGAAAGTACCTGGGCCTCAATCTCACCAGTTAATGATCTCCTGGTGCCTCAGCCTCTGTGCCGGCACCAAATACAGCCATGTCGTTCCTCACCCCACAGCAAGCCTGCCAACAGCTATCATTTGCCCTGTCCAACCCAACATTCAGCTCTGACCTCGATCTCAAGAATTCCCTTTCGTTCCCGATTCCAGATGTCAAGTCGCAGCTACAAAATCTGAAGATGAAGCTCCATCTCGCGGCTGCCAACCCCAGCTCTCCTTCCAGGGGAATATCCCACGCCATGACCGTCCTGGCCAAATACTTCTCTTACATGACGCTGGAAGAACCGTCCATTGATCAAAACCTCTGCACAATTCTCGCCGACACGACCCGCGAAGTTCCATTCTGGAGACCGCTGTTCGGCCTGCCGGCGAAGCCCGGTCCCGAGGATAACAGGTTGCAGATCGCGGGCGAAGTCGCCCCGGATTGCGTTCTCGAGGTCGCCCGGAGAATCATTTCCAGTCCGTGGGCTTTTACCAAAGTTGAGCTGTTTAGATCTGCGCTACGGCTGATAGCAAACTGCTGTGCGGATGACAATGCCAACCGCAGCATCATTGTCCGCCGAGGCGGAATCGCAGCGATGATGGTTCTGGCACGAGAAAGGCGAGAATGTGACCTCGTCCTTCCCACCCTGTATAACGTGTGTGTCGACTATGACGAACCGGCGGCCGACGGCAACGGCAAGCCATGGGCCTCTCTAGCAAAGATGCAGACGAGCTCCGATCAGGACTCAGGCTCGGACCCGGCCGTGAACAGGGCAGAGCAAAAGCTCGCGATGTGGCAAGACACCAGCAGCGGGCTGAGTTCCGTCGAGGTCCTGCTCGACACCAAAGACTATGCAGAAAACTGCCTCGCCACACTGGCCGACCTGATCGAAATGGCGAGTCGCGTCTCCTTGTACGGGATGCACCACCTCATCCACAGCCTAAGCGGGGACGAACCGGCGGAAATGGTTCAAGTGTGCAGCACGGGACTGATCCACAGCTTGCTGACTCAAGGCACCGAGATTGCCAAAGCCAATCCGGAAGCCTGCGTGTCCATCTGCCAGGCAGCGCTCAACATCCTCTCCCAACTGGCCTGTCACGGCGCCTTGGTCAGCATCGACGGTGCCATCTGGCAGCTCGTCCACCTGCCCTATCTCGACATCGAATACTACGACGACGAAGCAAACGAGTCCCTCGCACCGTACCGAAAAGCCATTCTCAAACTCATGTACGAGATATCCGCGCAGGAGACCTACGGAGCCAAATTCGGCGTTGACTCACGCCTTGTTCGAGACTGCATATCTTCATTGAGGACGTACCGAGATAACACATCACTCCGATCCCACCAAGTCGAACCTCTCGGCCCGTGGGCCGCAGTGTGCGTCCTGCTCTCCAACACCATCATCTCGACCAACCGAGCCTCGACGCTCGTAAAATCCAGCCCTATCGCCTCCTTCCTCTCCGATATCATTCGCCACACTTCCGACCCGGAGGTCCTCTTACCCGCCGTCGACCTGTGCACCCGCCTGGCCTTGTGCCCAGAAGGCCAAGACGCGCTGCATGACGCCGACGTGATCTCATCCGTACGGAAAATCCTCTCCCCGACAACGGAGACGAATACGCTCGGGATTGATATTCAGCGCCACACAATAACCCTAGTCCGGCTGATGGTCAAGGGGCGGGTGGGCTACCTGACCGACCTCTGCGCCACGAACGGAAACAGGAATCATCAAGTCCAAGTCCCCAGGATCATGTCGTCAATCCTCAACCTCTTCCAGTCAACCAACGACCTGGTCACAAAGACCGAGATCGGGAGGTTAGGTATAGAGATACTACGAACGCTGCTGTCAGCCTTGCAGTCGCCAACGACAGGAGGCGACAGCGCGAGCTTAGCACAGACCAAACCAAGCATCAAGGAATACAATGCAGCCGCAGAACTCGAAACAAAGTTCCTCTCCATATTCAACCCGACAGTCGCCCCATCACCACCTTCAGGATCCGCATCTTCGTCGCCGACAACCCTCGCCGACACAATCGCCTACATAATCCTCCCGTCCTCATCCTCGCCTCAACCGTCACTACCATCCTCCACCTCCAATCCACCAACCGCAACCTCCCCGCAAGCCGAAGCGGAAGCCTGGTTCGGCCTGGCGCTCCTGTCGGCCCTCGTACCCCAAACAACACACACATGGATCCTCAACACCCTAGCCCGCTCGCATGGCAGCCTCCTATCCCGACTGCGAGAGATTGTGACCGATCACGGACGATCACCCCAACGAGATACCACTTCACGACAACAACACACCACTACCACCACCACCACCACCACCACCACCAGCCCAGAGTCACACCACCACCACCAGGCACATAGTGCCACGGCCACAGACGACGGGGAAGAGATAGAGTCCGGGATGTCCGAGCTGGACATGGATGACTCGTCGTCGACGACGACCATCACCGCGGCCGCCGATCAAGATCGGACATCACAGCAGCATGCGGACGCGCGGTACGAAAACGTCAAAGTCCTGGTCGTCAGGATGATGCAGGGAAGCGGTGCCATGGGCGGTGAGAGCTCGGACGTCGCCGCTGTGCGCAAGGGCCTGGAGGCCGTCGCTGCCGACATGGGCGTGGATTGGGTCCTTGTTTGAATATTCCTTTAGACGCCTAAGACTTTAACCCCCCTACTTACGTGGGTAGCTAAAAGTATTCAACTAAGGAGATCTTGGACTACTAATCTAGTATTAGTACTTAAGTACGGATAAGCACCCAGTCTACCTTACTGCCAGTACCTAACACACTTGGGCAACTAAAACAACTGACCTGACCGATTTGGAGGGGTGTCGATCCGCTTATCTTTACTGGGTATCGAGGGGAATACGGACTATGTACATGGGTTGTGATTTGTGGCTTCTATCAGAACATCTTCATCACTGGCCAAAGCGGAGGACTTGATGGTTGCGACGACGACACTGGTTCAAGAAGGTCCTTTTGACTCATCCAATGCTGGCTGGAAATCCCATTCCAAGGATTATCATGTAGCCAAGTAGTGGCAGACACGGGCAAAGGTTTGAATTCCTTTCTTTCCGAATCTGCTTTACGCCTGTGCCCGCCCATATGTCTAGTTCATTAATTCATATCATGCAATAAGAACAAACCAACGCTTTTGAACCACACAAGCTCGCTCTCGTTCAAACAACTCCAGTGTGGCGGCCTTGGCCTGTGCTCCATGGAAACTCGCTGGTAAAGCTTCTCGCCGTCGCTCGATCCAAATGTATAGAGAGGAAGTGGCATCTCTCGCGCAGCTCTGTTCGTTGGTGTTAAAGGTGCCGTTTCACTCCATCATCGGCTTAACAAGGGCTATTGATCGTATCGCGGTACTACACGGTAACCTCAGAGGGAGCTGGAATAATGTCCGCGTCTCGGGGGTAGTGAGAGAAGATCCTGGAGATGGGACCTAGGGAGGGTGTGCTATCGTAGTGTTGAATGGTGGTAACGGGTTTCGGTGGGAAACCATGAGGGTGCGCGCCATACGCAAGGCTGAGTCGAGGGGCAGCCGGGTGCGTCATAACGTGCCTTAAAGCAGCCAACATTGTTGCAAAGGATACTCCGACCTCCAAGAGACATCTTGTTCCACGCCAATCGTCCTTCCTCTGCTCGGGTACCGTGGGTCATTCAGTCAAGGTGGAAAAGTATGGCGAGCCCATTGCAAGCCCACCACAGAAATCGGTTCGATAAGTCGAGTTCCCGATGTTTCGTAACCAAGCATACCTCGTTTGCATCTCGACTCTCAGTCTCCGTACCACCAATAGAGCGCGTAATATGGATCTTGTTGTAGCCAAACAATGGAATAGTGTTCCTTGTCGAGGTAGACGTATGGTCCCACGGGTCCGAGTCCGATAGCAATGAGACAGCACACCAGCAGAATCAGCCAGCGACCCTTGTGCTTTTTGCCCATGGAAAGGGCCTTCCCAGAGCCCAAGGCCAGGAAGATAGGCGAAAGCAGGGGTGCGTGTGTTCCTGCGATGGCCGCGACAAGAAACCCCAGCGAACCGAGAAACAAGGCAATGAGGAACTTTTGCTCTTTCAGCCTCTGCATCGCCCAAGCCCTCTTGCTACCTGGTTCGCGCCATTTAGCCCGGAACTCAGCAGCACGGCTGAGGGGAAGTAGTTTTTCGTCGATCTCCTGATAGGTGATCCAGCCGCTGTTGAGTCCACTGCGGGTCAGGTCTTTTACTTCTTCGTTTGAGAGCATATGGTAGGGACCTTCGCCGACGTCTTTCTGCATGCAATATGCGAGATCCAGAACCGCCCGGTGGAGGCCCATTGACCGGCCAGCGCGGTCGAAGCGGGAGTGTAGGAAGGCGTCGAACCACATAATGTACATGCCGAGACACCAGGTTAGGAACATCAGCACCACCGAGAACAGGACCAGGAAGCTGAATCCCCATTTGTAGGAAGTATCTGATTGCTGGCAACGACCTCTGGCGTTGATGGCGTCCAGGTCATAGACAAAATCCCCGTTGGTGAAGATGGGTTGCGCCACATGCTTGAAAGGTTGTCCGCCAGTCTCGGATTTCCATGTGTAGCCAAATGGCTCATACCACCACCATCCTTGTGCTGACGATAGCCAGTACTCATCCCAAAATATGGCACTGATATTCAAAGTAGGTTCGGCCAACTCAATGATTGTCCCGCTATGGTTGAATGTAGACTTGGTCTGGTTGAGGCCCAAGAAGCCATAAAGGGAGGCATATTCCGACACATGCCAATAGAAATTACACATGGGATAGCCAAATGTATATGACCAATCTAGGCCGTCGACGGTGCCGTTTGAGGTGTAATTCTGTGTTGGGCCGATATAGCTGTAGCAGGCATCGTCAGAATAACCCAGATGTGCGATCTCCCTCCCTTCACCGGTTGTGACCCGATAATCCTTTCCCAGGGCTTTGTCGATTCGATCGGCATCATGTACAACGTATCTAACCAGCTGAAAATCGGAGTACGGTACCATGTTGCCAGTGTCAACCTCGATATAGGACGAGATGTTTGCCGAGTAGCCACTCATAGCGCTGAGAAGGGTTGGGAAAGCCAAGGAAAAAGAACCACTGATTACCATCCAGAAGATAATCATCCTAGCTCGTGTTGTTTTGTTTCTGAGAAGATCCCGTGTCAACTTGTAGCCAGCCGTTACGGTGCTATTCTGCAGGGTTACGGCTTCAAAGGTGCCGTAAGTCACCGGTGATGACTCCATTGATCTGATGAGAGCCTTCGCATATACCCGACAAGAGACGAAAACCAGGATGGCTTGGCCGCCACGTCCGATGAGGATCTGTTTCGGTCAGTGTTGGAACAGTCAGGTGGAGAATGATCGTCGACCTACATCCCAGGCGACATCAATGAATTTGGCGGTGGAAAATGACATCTGACCAAACCCCAGGGTAATCTGGAAGAAACCGGTGGGATTCCAGATATTATAGCTGGAATATCCAACGTAGAAGCCGGAGTCTGGCTGGCATGCGTCAGAGACAGCATAGAGCCTGCCCGACGTGACGAAGGGTAGGATGATGATCAGAGCGCTGATAAAGAGTATCGGTCCCAGGATGGTGAAGGAACGCCATAGATCGTGGCGCCAATCAATGGACTTGAGGTCTCGGACGGCTTCCTGAAAGAAATGCTTGACTTCAGAAGGAGCTTGCTGCCAGAATTCTTTGGAAAAGACGTATCGAATCCCTTGGGAGCCAGCTGAGGCGGCTCTCGAAGTATGGACTCGGGCTCGGTGCCTGAGCAGAGCCATGTCTGACTGACGGCTGTACTGACTTGTGCGGGTATGGGTGCTGTCGGCATCAAATTCATCCAAGTCGACACCCTCATAGCTCATGGTTTTGGAAGAATCCATGGTTAAGTCGGCCACGACGGAGCCACAGCATTCATTTCCCTAAGGTGGGATCGTAATTGGTGGCGCAATGTATCTTCACGAGCAAGAGAGCGATGCTGAAAGGCATGGCGAGGAGCGCGAGACCAAGTGAGCAAAGACGGTGTTATCAAGCTCCGCCAGATGGCGATCTGGGTTTGCCGACCTGGCTCATCTTGCCTGTTTCCAGCAAGTAGGCACAGTGGACAATAATCAGGGCCGTTTCGACCTGCTTACCTAGGCTGCACAATCGCTTTTGCAGGTTGTCTCGCAGGGGTGGATGGGGGCAATTTGGGGGCCGAAGGGGTGTCGACCCCTAGGCCCAGCAGGAGGGGGCGTTTACAGCCGGTAGTGAGGGATATTTCGTTACACAGGACATCCAAGACATTGCATAACACGGTCTAGCTTGCTTTCCTTCGATAAGGTCCGTGATCTGGACGGCAAGGGTATGGATTTTGATTCCTCGGTGGGAAGGGTGTGCGTGACAATGGCCTCACGGCTTCAGGCTACTGCATGGACGGCGCGGGTTGAAGCCAGGAGAAGTGCTGCCAGCATGCCACCCAGTTGTTCCCCAGGTCGAATGAGGCTAGACAGCGAAATGCGACAGAAAGAGAGGGTGATAAGGTGGACATCCTGATCAATCCGCGACGTCGATGTGTCTCAAGGGCCAAGGCGACATGGGTATGTGCGACAAGGGTGATACCCCGAGTGAGAAAGAACGACTGGAGAGAAATGGTCACGAATGGGTCACGAGCGGGTTACGAGCAAGCTGCAGCTAGGCATGACCTTCTTCGAGTGGCCCCATAGGCGGCCCTGATAGGCATCTAGTGACCGCACAGTGCGCACTTAGGTACTCCGTAGAGGCACTAAAAGGCCCGGGGCCGGTGTCCTCAGCCCACCCCAGGGCCCTAGAGTGGCTATTTAGAGACCTTGCGGCTCTGCGTGTCCCCCTTGGCCCCCCCGCCTCAGACCTCCCAGCCCTCCCAGCCCTCCAGCTCTCCAGCTCTCCGTGCTGCGCTGAAACGGAGATCCACCGAAGCTGGCGGCTAGAGCAGCTGCACGGGGCTGTTAATGGCAGTCACCTCTTGTTTCCTGAGAGACGGTGATAAGACTTCCGGGGTAAGTAGTACTGTACGGAGTGTCTGGCCGAGTACGGAGTACAGACTACAGACTACAGGGAATCATCAATCGTAACAGCGCCTGCTCCCACCGTCTCCAGTTTCCCGTTTCACGACATGCCGTCTGTGGCTAACGGGTCTCGGCCCATGAACACCTTGTGCAACCTCTTACTAACCATCGGACCTAGTCGTCTGTCGCTCCAGCCACCGTCCTTGTTCACGCTCTTGCGCACATTTTCAAGCATCAGGTTGCCGTGTTTCTCGAACCCAGCCACCAGCTGTCTGACACTGCTCCACTCTCCCACGATCCCGTACGCCATGCTGGGAGTCACTCGTTGAACCTCCTGCAGCATTTTCACAAATGTGTCTTTGGCATCATCTCCTGTCCTGACTTGACCACTGTCCATGCAGAACGACGCCGATTTGAGGTTGTAGTCGAGCTGCGCCAGGCGATACGGCCGTGTCGATAGATGCTGGGTCAATGCGGATATTTGTGATGCCGTATCTGCTGCTGATGTGCTTTGGTGGATCAAGATCGGTTGGTGTCCCAGTTGCAAATGCAAAAAAAGATCCTCCACCACATCAGCGGTGACGAAGGAAAGGTCGAGAGAGGGATCGGTGGGCTTCTTGCGTTTCCTGGGTCTCGCTTGTGATCCGCTGGGCAGAGCAGTCGATGAGTTGTCGGTCTCTGCCGCCGCGACCTGAGTCCGGACAGCGGCTGTATATGCTCGATTTTTGGCATTGATATTCTTCTTGAGCCATCCACTCATCCCTTCAATCAGATAAATGAGAACACAGTCCCCGAACCGATCCCGTGTCGACGCAACATGGGCATCCAGATTTTGTTTCATCTCTGCTTCTGTCGGTGCTCCTGCCAAACTGGACCCCGGTTTTCGCACGGCGACTGTCGCCGCAAATTCCAGCGCCCCCATATGAATCAAGACATGCTTTTCCTTCACAATTCGACTTCTGGAGTTGGGTTCCCACTGGCCATCTTCATCATTGTAACAAGAGGTAACCTTACGACGCCACCTCACCATGTTTCCGCACGGTTCTAGGTGCTCTCCATTTTCTCCCCGGGTGGTCTCTTCCTCGAAATAAGTTACTTCCACACCGACCAGCTTCATATACTCCTCAACCTGGTTGCCAACGCTGGTGTCCTTGAGGAAATTTGACATGTCCACAAACAGTTCCGAGGACGTCTCCTTCTTGTTGATTCTGGATTTGTTGACTTGCGCTAAATCAGCTGCCTTCTGCTTTTCCTGGGTCTTCCGTTCTCGTTCGAGCAGTTTTCTTTCTTTCTCCGCTTCTTTTGCGGCGTTTCTGAATGCCTTTACGGTTGCCCTCTCGGCATTCTTTGCAGCCTTCTCGGACCCGGTCAGTTTAGATTTGGTCGTTCGAACTTTAGCGGGGCTCGACGAGAAATCGATGTCGTCCAACGACTTCCTTGTAGCTTTTGTGTCGACACCGTTTTTCGACGGTCTAGGGTTTGACGATCGTGCCTGGGACGGGTTGTCCTTGTTCGATTGCTGGGTGAGATGTGCCAGAAGGCTCGTTGTTCTGTTCGAATATGAACCATCGTACAACTTATTCTCTGTGGGCTGAGACAAGCTGGGGGGGAAATCATCGAGCAAGTCTTCCGCCTCGTCATAAATCGAGAAACCCAAGGCAGAGTTTGTGGAAGTCGTGTTCTTCTTGGCGACATGTCGTAGTTGCGGTGCCGACGAAGAGAATGTAATATCATCAAAATCATATATCGCAGACCGATTCGATCTTCGACTGGTAGCGTCACATTTTAGATCCGGTAGCAGGGAGTCGTCATCCGAAGAAATCTCTAGAGGAAATTCCGAGGCTAAATTGCTGCTAGGTTTCGAGGGCGGCTCATTTTCGGGACTTGGGCGCCGCCTCTTCAGAGGCCGCTCGACCTCGAAGTGAGCGGAGTCAGGTTCGCCAAAGACATCGAAGTCAAACGGGAGCTGGGCCGGCGGAGCTTCTCTGGAGGTCGTAGTTGAAGAAGCCTGTTTAGGTTGCGGGGGAGAAGGTGGTGGTGAACTGGACGACAGCAGGTCAATCACCTCGGGCATGCTTGACTTTCCAGGTGGCCGTATCCACCAACTGATTGATGCAGTCTTACTACAAGGACACAGAGTTTGTAGTGGCGGGTAGAGGGATCTCAGGTCAGTACAACAATGTGCAAGTGCAAATTGAGTTCCTTCCAAGTCGGAGTGAATCATGGATTCCCAATTGGGAAGTGCCAAACAAAAGCCAGCTTTGGCGCGTGAACCTCACGTGGCTTTGACCTAAGCTCCGCATCTCGTGCCGCTTTAACAAGGCGCACCACCTCCACGGCGTAGTACAGCATTTGCATCGTAAACCCGTCATCCGTTTGTCAAGTGGAAATAGTCATCAACGCTTGTGGGCGATTGTCCATGTCTATCTAAAGCATTTTGTTGGACAAGAGATTCAACTCTTGATCCGAGTCAGAATGCATTCTCCGGGCTCGTGCAAATTCCGTGACTCGCCGATCGCCTGCACGGCCAGATCTTGCCTTGACTATCGTCGCCACCAAGGCTGCAACAAATGCGACCACAATCCAGATTCCAAGAATGATATCCTTCCTCTCTACAAACCGGCTTCTTTTCCCACCAAGCATTATGCCCATCTCGTCGTTGAATTTGGTTGCCATGATTTGCCTTGTGAACTGTTCCTTGACTCGTTTCTTCCCGTTCTGGCCGAGACGGTCGAGCTGTGCCCCATTGAAATCACGGAGGACATTGCGCATCACCGCTGACCATTCATCCACCCTGGAGACACCGCGGAGCCAGCCCGTCTTCCCTTCAACGATGGTCTCCAAGGGGCCACCGGTATTCGAGGCCAACACCGGAAGTCCAAACTGCATAGCCTCGACAGGCACAATGCCAAAGTGCTCGTTGGGTGGCGTGTACAGCAACAAGCGAGCATTTCTCAGCAGGGTAGTTTTGAACGCACCCGGCACGGACAAAATGAACAAAACCTGTATATTGCCTGGAATGGCCAGGGCCGTCGGGACTGTCTTAGCCGTGGCCGTTGACAAGCCAAGGCCTTCCGCCAACTCAATCAACTCTGTGTGGTATTGGACATTCTCGGGGACTCGGTTGTCATAACCTCCAGCTATGATCAGACGTGTGCCTTTGCGATCAACGGCATCTAGCCCACAGTATGCTCGGATCGCCAAACCTATATCCTTCTTCCGTTCGAAGCGGTTGATACTCAAGAATAGCTTGAACTGGCCATCCCACAGTGGATTCTGACCGTCCTGATCTTGCTTGTCGCTGTCGGCGTCACTGACACAGGGGTATATGACGTCAAATGAGCCGGCGAGGGAAGGCCAAACCCGCGAAGCCACCGTTTTGGTAAAGTTTGAATTGACGACAATTCGGTCACTGGCACTCATACTCCATCCTTCCAGCCAGTCGAAGGGGAACCTGTACAGCTTCTTCGCCAAGCCCAGGACGCCCGATGCACGTCGGTCGGCGAGTAGTTGGTCAGGAAAGTGGCAGTAGAACAAGGTTCGTTGGCGGCCAGGGTAGAGCCACCTGAGAAACGGGACACATGCCGAGAGCTGGTCGACAACAAAGACGTCTGGGCCGAGATTGTCTAATTCATTGGTCCACAGCGTAATGGTTGCGACAAGATGGATCTGACGCAGGATTGCAAGGAGAATGTGAAAGCGGTTCAGGAAAGTGGGAGGAAAGAGGGTGTGTCCGCGAACTCTGACATCGAGGGTGCCTGGACTCACAGATCTGTCAATGTTTTAGCCCATGGTAGAAGAAGACTAGGGAGGAGAAGGCTGACCATCTCGAGCCTCTTCAAAGCAGTGTTGGGGATCGCAGTGCGAGGTAAAGATGGTGACTTTGTGCCCCTTGTTCTGCAAACCAACTGCGGCGTCCACGATGAGCCGCTCCGCGCCGCCAATTCCCAGGTCTGGGTGGAAGAAGACGACACTTCTCGTCGGCCCTTGGGAAGAGGAGGGGGCTTTCCGCGTGGCCGGCATGATCAAGACGACCAAGCGGATCAAATCTGGCGGGCGTCGACCGGTGTCTGCATTGTGACCGCGGCGGTTGCGTGGAGGTCAGTCGATTGACTCGATTCAAGGCTGCGGTGGAGAGATGGATGGATCATGGAGGGCGCAGGCTGGCACTCGGCAGACCTGCCCGAATAATGATCTAACGGCGGATCATACAATAATTCCTGGGTACTTAAATAACCTTATTCCTTAGGCCCGTCGGCCTCCACCACCACAGTCACTACCGCACTGGGTACTACTGTACCCAGGAATCAAATCAATCAAATCAATCAAATCAAATTGCGGCTTTGGCAGGCGGCTTCCCAGCTCGTCGCTCCTTCAGCGGTCCAGACTCCAGAGAGCTCGAGAACATCAAACAAGGAACAGTGCGGGCTACCCACTAGGGAGTTCCCTCTTATCCCTCAAACCTGGAGTCCTCGACTGCCACCTTGGATCGGGCACATCGGGCAATTTCCAGGCAGTTTGCAGTTTGCACGAGCCGGTGGCAGCCACGAACGACTCCACCCGCCCAGCTGAACAGATGTAATTGGCTCAACAAACCCACTAGAACAATCGCGCGTTCAGGCCGTATCTCGAATCCCTGTCAAGTGGTCAACTCTCCAGTAGTACCCAGTAGTACCCAGTAGTTCTCCGTGCTGCTCGCCTCAATTCCATGCCCATTGCCATCCACGCCCTCACTCCATGACACTAACTCCGTAAATAAAAGTGGCCGCCGATTGCTTGCTTGCTTACCCAGAGTCCAGTACCCAGTACCCAGTATATCTGATGGGGCTCCAGACCCATCGCACCGCACCCTTCTTCCTCTCTTCTACACGGTCCCAGTCACGGTCATCACCACCTTCGCTTCCTTTCTCTATCGAGAATCGCACCTGCGGGTGCTAATAATTCTGCTTTGCTTCCTGCCTCTCGCTCGCTGCAATTCCGTCTAGGAAGTTGCGCCTTCAGCCCGCCCCTTTGTCCAGCTGCTTCACCAACTCCCGGACGTACTCTCGCTACCTTCGCTACCTTCGCTTCCTTCACCTCATTCGCCTTTAATCCTCTCGCCCTCCTCCTCCTCTTCCCCGCGCTGTCGAAATGGCCAAGGTGCGGCACTATACCCTTCGATGGCAACTTGCAACTAATGAAATGGCAGTTTTCGACTTCTCTCCTCGCCCTCGTTGCGGTCTTCACCTCATACGCCTTCGCCGTCTCCCCACTCCTGGTCAAGGGCTCCGATATCGTCAACAGCATCGATGGGACCCGCTTCCAGATCATTGGTGTCGCGTAAGAGATGGCACATACCTTCGAGACCAAGAATTCCCGTGCTGATCACTTCATAGCTACCAACCGGGCGGTTCTTCGGGCTTCAATCCTGCCTCAGGTCTCGACCCGCTGAGTGATGCCTCCGTGTGCCTACGAGACGCCGTTCTCCTGCAACGACTGGGTGTCAACGCAATTCGAGTCTACAACCTTGATCCTGATCTCGACCATTCCGAGTGTGCTTCAATCTTCAATGCTGCCGGTATCTACATGATTCTCGATGTCAACAGCCCTCTACCAAACCAATCTCTCGACCGTGGTTCTCCATGGAATTCCTACAACTCGTACTACCTGCAGCGCGTCTTCCAGGTGATTGAGGACTTTATGAATTTCAACAACACCTTGGGTTTCTTCAGCGGCAACGAAGTCATCAATGAACAATCCGTCGCTCAAGTGCCCTCCTACATCAGAGCCGTCACAAGAGATATGAAGGATTACATCAGTGCTCAAGCCCCCCGATCAATCCCCGTTGGCTACTCTGCTGCCGACGTCCGTACACTGCTAATGGACACCTTCAACTACTTGTCTTGTGGAATTGATAATGACACCAGCTCCAACATTGATTTCTTTGGCCTCAACTCCTATTCGTGGTGCGGGGATGCTTCTTTCCAAACTTCTGGTTACGATGTCTTAGTGGACGATTTCAGCAGCACTACCGTCCCCATCTTCTTCTCCGAGTATGGTTGCAACCAGGTCACCCCACGAGTCTTCACCGAAGTTCCTGTTCTGTACTCCAGCCAGATGACGCCTGTCTTTTCTGGAGGTCTCATCTATGAGTACAGCGAGGAGCCCAACAACTATGGTCTCGTCAATCTCAATGACAACGGCACCGTCAGCCTACTCCCGGATTACGACACCCTGCAGAAACAGTACGCTTCATTGGATGTGAAATCACTTGAAAAGGCCAATGGTACGGCGACTTCCCTCAAACCACCGGTTTGTTCCACCAAGCTTTTCTCCGCTGGCAACTTTAGCAGCTGGGATCTTCCTACTAGGCCAGACGGTGTCGATGATTTCATCAAGAATGGTGTTTCGGGGAACTCGACGTCGGGCACCACCTCGGTCACAGACACGAAGCCATCGCAGGTCGTTTATGCTTCCAATGGACTTGAATTGTCTGGACTTGAATTGACCATCTTGCCCAATGACGCCAGCAATTTGCCGGGCAATAACACCAGTGGGACCACCCCTGAAGGAGGAGCTTCGCCGTCGTCCACCACCAGCGCTAGCTCCCCAACAAAGACTGGCGCCGCCGTAAAGGTCAATGGCGTCGGTTTTGGATCCTTGGTGCTGAGTGTTGTGGGTGTTGGCCTATTGTTGCAGTTGTGAATGATGGATCCGGGGGCGATGAGGGGATCGGTGTGTAGGAGGAGCTCATGGGAGTGCGGTCTTTTGATCGAACCAGTTCTCGTCTTTACTTCTTTCATCAAGCCAGCCAGAGGCATAGTTCGAGTTCTCTTCGATGGATATATTTGCATGTTGACTTTGCAGGTCGAAGTCTTCAAGCACATTAGACATGCTAATGACTAGATGAATTAATCAAGGAATAAAGTGAGAGCAAGGAAAAGAAAGTCCCGACTACTACCATAACTACAACTGTCCACTTCAGATTCAGAACTCGAACCCTGGTCTATTTGTGAAATCTTCTTGTTTACGAGAGTGTCTATGGAATCCATCTCTTCAATCCAACCCTCATCTGACCCCGCCCACCGCGGTTACTACGGAAATAATACGGAATAAATTTCAACTCGGGAATTACCTGAGCCTGCTTGTGCGCATTGTGTAGTTGGGATTCGGTCAGACTGGGCCAGGCACTGAGGTGAGAGGAAGTGGCAGAAGAGGTGCTGCCGTTGGACAAGCCATTTGACCGATGATTCTCGTCATCGGTCAGAGTCACCACGGCCGCTCCATTATAGACGGTGAGTCCCACGTATTCATCCCCCGTGAGGTCGTCGAGGATTTCCAATTCCCCAATGTTAGGCTCCGGCGCAAGTACTTTTCGTTGGACTGGGCGGGGGGTTCAAACGGCTTCCCATAATCGGCATCCATGGAGTGTTTCACACCCTCAAAGAGCGAGAACTTGAGTCGATACCATCCCTCATTGCGGACGGAAAGGTCTGGAAAGATAAAATAGGCTGCTGGTTTGGGTCGGGGCAGGTATGCAGCGCTGGCAACTGCAACACCGGTCAACACGGGAATGGCTGTCGGGGTGTGCATTTTGCCCGAGGCAATTGGGCGAGCCACCTCCAGGCTGGCGTAGAGCATGAACGTCGCATCGTGGGTCATGGTAATATCAGTTTCCCCATCGAATATTCGAAGCTCAACCACTGGAGGTGGGTCCACCGGTCTACGGTCCGCCGAGGCTGTGAACATTAGTGGTGTGTCCTAGGGAGAGAAGAACGGTGGACATACATCTGGGACCCGAGCCGCATGCTCGGGCTTTCTCTGGCTGCTGGACCACCTCAAGGGTATAGGTAAGGCTTCTCCGATCAACCGTGTACCTCGTATGTTGGTTCGTAGTTTCGTTGGTTGGTTGGGCCATGTTGAAATGAATGCCTCCGATCTCGTATGTCCGGATGGGCTGTCCGTCGATATAGATCGTAGAGACGCCTGGCACAAAAAACTCGGGGATAATCCGTGGGGGGGCGGGTTGGATAGGACGTCGAGCGTGGAATTCTTGTCCGACGATTTCCTTCAGATGAGGAAGACTGGCTGTGGTGTCCGGTTTTTGGGAGGATGGCCCTCGCAATGGTAACTCGGCCTGTTGACTATCCATGTTAGCTGTCAGTAAGGAGCTTTCTGAATACGTTTAAAGCTCAAGTTTGGGACCGTTTGGGAGAGTGGCGAGAAGGTGCTTCCACCAGGTAGCGTTCCCAAGCTAAATACTCCCATAATCCTGTGGGCTGGGCGATAAAATGTGGTTCCTAGGTATTTTGCAACAGGTCTATGTTGGTTTCGTTGTCGCCGGGAAACCCAGACATATGGTAGCTGGGCATGCCCAGCCACGAACAGGGAAACCACGATCGACGTGCGTTGACAATAGGAACAGACGAGCATAGGGAAAGGCAACTACTAACCTGCGTTAAACCTCCACTCAACCAGTGGTCCAGCTCGACGCGAGGAGCACCCAGGGAAGTTGCTGAACAATTGCTTGGATGCCAACAGTGCTGTTTCCAAGATCAAGGATCTCCGTCTCGACCGAGAACCGACACGGCCTGTCTCTGGGCTCCCAGCTGACGAGTCGCCGAATACCGGCAATATTTCCTTCCTTGCGAGGCTGAAGGGTCACAGTTTTCCCCGGCGTCTTGCACGGATCGGGCGATGCGCAGTGATTCTTGAGTCTGTCCCAACAAAATCGACCAACAAAATATGCTCAAGACAAGGCACAAACAGCGTGTTCGTGTGAAGTCGAAGAGGGGAGAGGTCCCCAAGGCGAGCGGTCGTGGGAGGTGGCGATTTGTTGGAACAGTGTTGGGTCGCTGGTAGAGGGACGATCTGCCGTGTGCCCAAAGTTTCAGACCCGCCGAATCTCAAGCACCTGAGGACTCGAGAGGATGACGCGGACGAGGAGCAAGAGTACGGAGAGTCTGAACAGACGCAATTGCAGTTGCAGTACCCTGGCGACAAGGGCGAGCAACGCTGAGGTTGAAGAATGGAAGAGTGGTGGCACTGACGAAGGATGAGAGAAGCGCAGTGCAGGCGCAGGCAGTGTGAGCGAGGACCGAGCAGAGCAATCATTGGGGAATCAGGGAGGATTATTGGGTGTCATGGGTGCGTAGGCTGTGGAGGCCGGCGGAGAAATACCCAGTACAGTAAGTAGCCTACAGGACAGCTCGGAGACGGTGCTGGGGCCTGGGATTCGGGGCTTCATGTGGTGACCAGGGCTAGCCCTCAGCCCTCGAGCACCAGCCGTACTGGTAATGCGAGGCTAGGGTCGCGGTCGGCTAGACGGTCGGTTCCTCTCCACCTCTCCCTGGATCCCTTCCGTTTCCCCCCATCACAAACCTTCTGATCCTCATCCCTAATCCCGCGTCAACCTTCCAGCAGGCAGCACGGGCACCCTGTTGTCGGTGCCACCCTCCCCGCTAAGCCTACTGGCGGCAAGTGTGGTACCAGGGATGGAGTGTGCCAGGGTTTGCCTACATTACGCAGTACCGAAGCAAGCCCGCCTGTCTTGTCTCGGTTTAGGCCCTGATTCTGGGTGGATGACGCTTCGTACTCGCTACCGTCTGCTGGCTGAGACCGCCGCCTCCACCTAGCCCGTGCGCACCCTCCTCGTTTGTCCGGCTCCCAGGCTCCTCATGGCGCACCACAAACTCCTTGGGTAGTCGATTCTCCCCGGCAATCATCCCCGTCCCTGTGCCGAGGGGAGCAAATCCAAGCCCCCGAAAAACCAGAAACCCAGCAAAAGTCAAGTCCTGGGCCGCTAATGCCAGCCTACTGCGGCTATCACAGCGCCGCCCCAAGGCCTAACGCTGTCTCGTCCTAGAAGACAGCTTGGCGCTCCGGGTGCCTCTGCAGCGTCTTCGGACGAGACAGACAGTGGTCGAGGTGGTGCAGGTGGCTTTCGATAGCAACAAGCCCTCAGCTCGGTCGGAGTGTGAGTCGAGCAGAAAGCAGAAAGCAGAAAGCAGAAATCAGAAAGCAAATAATAGCACCGCTGCGGCAACAATGGGTCCAGCGTCAAGCCATGCGTGCAGCGTGGACACATAGCGTGCACTTGGGAACAATGGTCCGTTCACGGCTTCATGAATTGGGTGCAGGGTCATGCCACTGCTGTCATGATTCAGCACAAAGACAGGTGATCGAGCAAACAGTGTTTCGTCCCGCTGTCAGAACCCAGGTGCTCAATATTACTACCGACGATGGCACCCTCACAGTCCGCCGAGATTAGCCTGGAGCCGTTTACCAGCCCGCCAGTACCAGGAATTTGTTCTGCTGCTAGCTTTGTGTCTTTGTGCCTTGGTTCAGACGCCGCAGGGAAGGCGCCTCTCGGGCTCGGTGCTCATCGCAATAATGCTCGGGGGTCTTGTTACACACGTGCCACCCCAGGTGGCCCATCTCTTGGACCTCCTCTCGTGCTACACTCATCTGTCACAGATTCTGCACTACCACCTCGACGATGCACCAACCCGTAGCCCTCGGCAATGTTATGCTGGGGGCAGAAAAGGCGGTTGAGCGCCGGTCTGAGCATGTGCTCCGGGTAAGCACTTGGGTGAGCCAGCGGGAGGGCAGTGTAATGTGATGGCCAAGCCCGTCAGAACCTGTGGTGCTTCAGTGGAACGGATGGGAGGCATCTTGGGCTTCAAACGTGGTTGACTGGCAGGTTCCAAGGACATGGCTGTGGGAAGCACAATAGATTGCAAGGGGTAACCTGAAGCTATCCGAGGCCCTCGCGGGCCGGGGTGGAAGGCACCGCGCGATAGACGAGACACACCAGCAGTAGGCCAGCAGACTGCCAGGGTCCAGAAATGCCAAAGCCATGTCTTGCCCTCAGATTTGGAGACGCAGCGTGGAGACCGGCTGTGCAGGCAAGATGCCAGTCCAAAGTTAAGGGCGCAAGTTTCGGACACGGTGGAAAGCGATCGACGCGGCGCTTGGACGGCGTCGGCCGAACTAGTCCAGGCTAGTGCGGCATCAGTGCGGTTGCTAGTGACGAAAGGCCACTTCCGTCTGATCTTGGAGCGAGCAAGACATGAAAGACCACAAAGACCGTCGCCGTCTGCAGCCTCCAGGCGCTAGTCGCCATTTGTGCATCCGGGGCACAGGCCCTGAAGCTCGGACGCCCAGGATTCACGGGTTGGCCAACGGGCAGGCGCACCAGCACGCCTAACTGGCTCTGACACCCCACACCCAAACCCCATCGCTCTTCCCCAACACGGGTGATGCTCCGGCGCCTCTTGCTGGCGCCCGTCGCCGGAGCCTGGAAGGTGCCGCCAAACCGACTGTCGTGCAGGCAAAAAATGACACCTAACGCTGGAGGGTGTCCCAGACTCCCCAGGAGCCCCAAGAACCCCCCAAAACGACGCCGACAATGAGCGTAGCGGATGGGTCTCCTGGCCAGAGTGCTCTGCCCAGGGTATGCCATCACAATTCACAGTGCCGTTTGCACTCCGGGTGGTAACCCCCGTCCCAGTTTGCGCAAAGCCACCTAGGCACGCCCTTATTATCAACTACTGCAAGCCTAGCGGCGCCGGTGCTGTCTCGCTTACAGAACCACCCAAGTTTCACCTCAAGAGATCTCGATGGCTCGAGAGTCGAGACAACAGAACTGCATGCTTTGTCTCGACGACTTACTGGGTAATACAGACAGGACACGCCGCGCTCGGGCCCATTTAGGCATGGCACACGAAGCCACTGGGACTTGATTTTCGCAGGCACGCTGCTTCAGCCTGATACCATCACTTGCACCTCCTCTCTTCCGTTTCTTCCGTGGCGGTCTGGCTGTTTCCGGTGCGCTGCTGGACCTGGTAACTGCCTACTTACCCAGTAGATTTGCAGTCCAAGGTGCGGACATCTGGATCCTGCCTGGGCTGGTCGCTTCGTGCACCAATCCTCACCCAGTTCTCACGCTGAGAGAAAAGTCGGAGAAGACAGCAGAAGTTTGGATCAGCCACACTGGTTCTAGACCACCTGCACGACCATTTCACGTCATCCACGCTTTTGACAGATTGCTGAATCCATGGCGGCAAGCTGCTTTCGTTTTCCCTTGATTGCCACACCCGACTCGCTCTTCTTCGCCGGTTGAAGTTGCCCAAGAAACACAAAGAATGCCGACAGACGGAGGACACGGTCTCCATCTTGAATGACTGGACCAGAAATTCTCCGACAGCCTTGCCATCGTGGTTCAGGCTGGGCCAATCACACCCTACGAACACGCTTCTGGAAGAGCCGTTCGACTCTGCAACATTGAGGCTGTGTTTGGGATGGAGGGGGGTGTCTCTGATCATGGGACCAGTCCCAATGACTTGAACATTGTCAATGATTGGACCAGAGAGCCTGAACCAGCTTTGTGTCCTCGCCTGGTTCTCATCTTGTCACGACATTGGCCCTGCCAACAAATTTGATGCCAATTCCCTTCGGCCCTGGGCTGCCAATCAGGGGCTGGAAGCCTTCGCCTTCAACCAGAATCATCGTACAATCTAAAGCGCGCTCCTCATCATTTGATCAGGCGACGTCCTCGAACACGACCCGAGGGATGGCCATGTAAGGAGGCTGTGTTTCCATGGACCAAGTTCAACGAGTCCCAGCCATTGGTCATTGCGGAAGCGAATCTGTCAGGACAGAGAGAGTTCATGCATGACACTTCATTTCCAGAGCACGAGCAAGAGGGCCAAATATCGTCAAATCGACGGATGCTCCTTCTCACCTATCCTATCCACATCTGACAGCCATCAATTTGACATGTGGCTACCTGCGTCGTGGATCCGTTACCACCCTCTCTCAACCCGGTGGGCGTACTGTACCACCATGGTCCTGTCTGGTACCACGCACCACGAAAGTTTTCAGCTGCGGGACCGATAAGCCTTCTTCAAGGGCTGACCAAGGAAACCGCGTATTCCATCTAACTGCCCGAACAGGTTCCGATATGAGGCTGAGTTTGGGGAGGGTTTCCCCTTCTTCGACGCGAGGCCAACGGTGTAATTTACACGTCGCCCGTGCCAGGCTCCCAGAGGCGTGGTGGGCGACATGGTTTTTTGACTTTACGGTGATGTGGAACCTACCACAGAGGCTCCTGCGGCGCGGAACACGGGGTCTTGTTTGCCGACATCTCAGCTCAACTCAACACGAAGTTGCTGAAACAAGACGGATGTCTGTCTGTATGTATTAAGTTTCTGCGGTACCGAGACACGTTGATCAAGCATCTTTGTCCAATTCATCATGGCATTGACTTCTACCACGTCAGTCAACACACACCACCTTTGCAAGGCACATTGCGCGAGTCCACCTGCTGCCCGCCGTTCTCAACCCCGCTCAAAGTTACCAGACATTGAGCTCTCGTTGGCACAGCAACTTGCCGGGTTCAATTTGGCCCGATATTGCCGGCAAGAGGAGCAACGGAGAGCATTCGTCGTCACTGTCAATCTTCGGTCTCAGCTGCTAGCAAGGTAGGGTTGGAATCCGGGCCACATGCGAAACCAACAGTGGTCCGTCAAGCCCAGGAAAAACCGAGAACGAAGTAAACTCTCTACATACCCGGAGGTCGAGCGCGGTTCTGGAAAAAGGTAAAACTTGTGCGCTGTTCACCAAAGTCCGGAGCCACAATGAGCAATTATCTGCTCGTCTCCCCGTTTGGTCACCATAACGGGGACCGCAGGTCATGGCCACCGTAACTCCTGCATAACGCGGCTGCACACTCCGCACAGCAGCTGCAAGGTGAAGGAAGGCCTTTATAATCCTCGTTTTTCTTGATCGTGCTGGGATCGCTGGCCGTGTCGGCACCCTCAGAACCTGCTCAGATGGGTTTGCACGTACTCTTTTATACTCTGTCATCTACCTCACATGGATAGAAGGCAGCTTTCTGATATCGTCCTTCATTTTAGTCTTGCTGCCGGAATGTTGCCGGGATGATCTGAGGAAGGGCTCATTTTTACTTCCGAGATGACAGGAAGTGGCTGGTTTCACCCTGCCACCCCTCTCCTTGCATCTCCCTGGTGGCGGGCATTCCGTAGTTTCCTAGAGTTAAATCGCCAATGCTCGAAATCCAGCCACCGGTCGTTTCCCGATCTCTGCATCCTCATGCCCATTCAGTCCACGATTCATCGTGAAGGCAAACTGGTGGAATCAAGGATAGGATTGAATATTCTCACTCGTATTGTTTTCTGGGGCCGTGGCTTAAAGTTATCTTCTACTCACATGCTATCACCGGGAGAGGATGACAACGGCCGCCGCACATTTGGCTGTCAGTCCGCCGACTGTCTCACTCTCTTTGCTGGCTTCGTGATCTCGGAACCTCCCGTTCAAACGCATCTTCCTCCGTCGACTTCCAAGTTGACCCCGGTGATAAACTCGGCCTCGTCACTGGCAAGGTAACAACAGGCATTGGCCACATCCTTAGGGGTACTCCCTCGTCCCAATGGGATCGTCGACACAAAGCCCTTTCTGTTCTCCTCGGTGTCCGGCTTCCCCAGGAAGAGATGGGTCCTGAGAGTGGACAGTCCAAGTCAGCAAATGGAAATCTTTGGCAGATTGTGATGGTGAATGTGTCCTGGGCAAAAAGCCCTGGACCATCTTGCTCCTGACTTACATTCCTGTGCTCCCGACAACGGGGCAGACGGCGTTGAATCTGATCTTTTGGGGCCCGTACTCGACGGCCATGGTCTTGGTCGCGTTGCTCACGGCAGCCTTGGAGGCGTTGTACCAGGTCAAACCGGGTCGTGGCCGGATGCCTGCTGTCGAAGCGATCTGGATAAAGCAGCCGGGGCGGTTGTTCTCCAGGAAGTATGGCAAGAAGACGCTGCTGGAGAGATAGATGCTCTTGACATTGACGTTGAAGCACAGGTCGAAGTCGTCGTCGCTGACCGTCTCGGTCGGCTTGTTGCTGTACGTGGCACCGGCGTTGTTGATGATGATGTCCACGCCCCCGAACGAGTCGACGGCCTTCTTGAGCACAGCCTCCCAATCGGACCGTTTCGTCACGTTGGCGACTTGGAACTCGCATCCCAACGACTGGGCGACCTTGGTTCCGTTCTCCTCGGACAGGTCACAGATGACGACCTTGGCTCCCTCTTGGACGAATTTGGCGGCAATTCCGGCCCCGAAGCCACTGGCGCCTCCAGTCACAATGACGGCTTTCCCGTCAAGTCGGCCAACCATCTTGAAGGTCTGTTTTGTTTTCTGGGTTTGTTCAATGGGTGGATTTTGGCAGTGGGTTGGGAGTTTTCCAAAAGGTAAAAAGGGAGAATACAAAGGGAAGTCTCAAGATGGGATCTTTGGACCTGGAAATAGTGGGCTTCTCCGTGGATCGGACTGGTACCCGGGGCCGTGGTTAAAGGTATGCAATGGGTAGATTTCTTCTGAGGACGTTGAGGAAAGGAGGGGGGAGGGCCTAGGTGGGAGCCAAACACACCAAGACACCAATACCGAATCTTTCACACAACCGAGGCCGACGACAGCCTCGTCTTGGAGTCATGCGGGGTAATTACGAGTACCTGTCCCGCTGTCGATGACGAAGGCCCGACGAGCCCGATCCGGAGTACCGAGAAACGATCGTGCCGGCGGGGCTTCACCATATCTGACTTCCGGGCGACAGACAGCATCAAACATGCCGCCCGGGGTAGACCGGCACGGGCGCGAAGACACTGAGTCCATTCTTGGGAATCGCCTGAACAAAACATAAATAGGTACGGAGGACCTAGGTAGGCATCTGTGCTCCATTCGGAGAAATAGCCCTGGTTGGTATCGAACGAAAGAGACGGAAATGGAGACGGAGCAAATCGTGCGTTTGTGTTTGCGTGAGTCGGTTTTGAAATGACGTCTGACGTAATTAGTTATTACACGTTCCACTTTCCACTTTCCTCTTTCATCTTTCCACCAAACAATTCACGGCCGAACAATGTGTCGAGTCTCGGTGCCTGAAATCACTCTCGTTGTGACTCACCGAAAACATCTCAACTGTTTGACCTTCTTCTATCTACTTCTTGAGAGTCTCTGCAGGCAGAGGGTCCGCTAAGAACGTCCTCGTCCGAGACTTGGTTTCCACACCACCAACGACATTGCACTCCTCCTTCTCTACCCCTCGATCGGTGCATGCACTCCAGCATGTTCAAGAAAAAGCCTCAGATCAAGAACCTCTCCCCCCTCCGGTCCTCGGACCGTCGGAAACTCGCCGACCAGATCATCTCTGACTTCAACGTCCATGTGCCGACGTTGGAGGAGATAGACACGACAGCGTCGCCCGCCGAGATCCAAGCCGCAGCCTCAATCAACAATCCCACCCCGGCACTCTCATCGACCCGGAACAGCCTCGTCCCGGAGACATGCCTCTCCGCACGCTTCACCACCCATGCGGGACCGAGCGCCACACTCGTGTCTGGGACTGTCTATGTCGGCGCACACCCGGGTCAAGAGGAGAGAATACTGTGGATTCAATACGGGAAGGATGCAAAACTGTACCCCTCCGTCTACACATTGTGGCATAATCCGGGACTGGTGCCGTTGTTACACACGCCGGATTTCGTCGTCGAGAAACTCTGCACGGGCGCCGATCTGATGACCCCGGGCCTCGTCGGTGGGCCGCCCTGGCCCGAGGCTGCAAAGCAAGGGGCAGTCGTGGCAGTTGCCGGGCTCGAGAGGAGCAGTGTGCCTATTTGGGTCGGCGTCTGCAAGATTGACGTCTCGAGTCTCGGTCGGGTCCAAGGTGCAAAGGGAGCAGCTGTCGAAGGTGTCCATTGGGAAGGAGACGAGATTTGGAATTGGCGTCAGACAGGGAGCGGAGGAAGGGCGGCACCGGAACGGATAGAAGGATGGGAGTTGCAATCGTTGGAGATTGGAGACGGAGTCGAGAGACTGAATTTGGAAGACAGCGATGAAGATGAGGATGACAATGACGGACAAGGGGCTGGCGGGGTCGTCCTAGACACTTCTCCCGCTGAAGACACCCGACCCGTTGCTGTGGACTCCTCGGCGGACCCTGAGGTTGACGCAGAAGCTGACCGAGAACCATCCACGGCCGAAGTGGACGAAGCCTTTATTGCGGCATTCCTCTACGCTGCCCACAACGCCAGGAAGATCGGGGAGCCACCACACCACGGCCTGGATTTCCCCATTCAGCCCTCATTCCTGATCTCCAACTTGGTCCTACCGCACCTCCGCGTCCAGAACCAGCACTACACGATCAAAAAGACGTCTTGGAAGAACACCAAGAAATTCATCAAGTACCTTGACAACAAGGCCCGGCTGGTCAGATCCAAAGACCGGAATGGCGGAGAGACGGTGATTCTAGACGTCGACTTCGACGACGACAGAATCCGCAGTTTCACGCCCTACAAGCTTCCCAGCCCAAAGCCCTCGTCCGGCACAGCAGGCAACGAAGACAGCCAGGGGCCATCATCGACCAATAACGGCGACCCGTCACTAGGCCAGAAACTCAACCTCCAAACCGTCTACCGCGCCTCGAGCAAACTAGTCCCGGACCTTCTCCCGTCCAAAACGTCCTTCTACAGCTCGTCCCAAGTCTCATCCTTCGTGAACAAATACATCGAAAATAACCCTCTCCTCACGACCAAGACAAGCTCGGCTCGTTTCATCAAACTCGACCCCTTCATCGCCAACAACATCCTCGCCTCCAACCTCTCGGGCTCGGACAAACGGATCCTGGCCACCGGGGAAATCGCGCGTGACGTGCTTCTGAAACGCATCCTTGAAGATACGCATCTCCTAGTGCCGCACTGGTTGCTTCTTCGCAACAACCAGACCTACGACGCCGAGAATCCCGACCCTAATCTCATGAAGCCGAAACCGGGCCCGCCACCGCACGTGCTGATCACGCTGGAAAAGCGGTCGGGCACCAAAGTCGTGTCCAAGATCTCGGGCCTGGAGTCATTCGGCATCGACCCGCACGTGCTGGGCCCGGAGCTGCAGAAGAAGTGTGCCGGCAGCGCCAGTGTCGGTCAGCTCATGGGCGGGAAGCCCGGTATCCTGGAGATCCTGGTGCAGGGGGATCAGAGGGAGGTGGTGGAGAAGGAATTGGGGAAGAGAGGTGTCGATCGGAGGTGGGTCGAGGTCGAGGACAAGTTGAAGAAGAAGAAGAAATAGTAGGCCATTGATTCATTGGCTGATGTAAATGAGATGAGACGGAAATCCGTCGACGCTGATGAGTTCAAGGACCATTCAATCATCCCGATCCGTTTCCCAGACGACCTGGTTTCAGCTGGGTCGCGATTAATATGTCCAATTTGCATCGACGATATGATATGCGAATCTCCCGCCAAAAGTCGTCCCGTCCCATCAAAGCACCAAATCCCCAGCAGGCCAAAACCAGCCTTCGCTAGCAGAAGAGTAATATATCATCTCGGATCCATATCCCTTCGCTATGCTAGCGATAGAGGGTACATCTATGCGTAGGAGACGAAGTATTCCTGATGGCTGAAGTGTACA
Organism: Exophiala calicioides; assembly: GCA_001599795.1. NCBI lineage: Eukaryota > Fungi > Ascomycota > Eurotiomycetes > Chaetothyriales > Herpotrichiellaceae > Exophiala > Exophiala calicioides. Next base: position 558,798 of record BCHZ01000005.1, on the reverse strand, counting down.
TAATTGGATATACTAAGCACTTAGATGGAATTCAGCAATGCTCTTTAACAGGACCGACCCCGCCAAGGCGCGGCCAACAAAGTAACTCAGGTTGATAGGGCCCATAGGGAAAGGAAAGGTCTTCCAAGACTCTTGTGTGGTTGCTGTACCGTGTGGCGGACCAGAACCGCCAGCCAGCCAATCGTGACAGGAAACATGACTTATCTTCATACTGAGATGGAGGAACTGAACGCGATGAGGATAGAGACCCGTGTTCACCCAATTACAAAGTAAATACTAAATACCGAGATGAGGAAATGGGGGTACGCTGGGCTCTTAGGATCAAAGGGGGGTCGCGAACGTATCTTGATATAGGGTTGGATGGTATGTTTCTGCTACGGTTGCTATTTCTAGCAGCTCGTCGTCCAGGCTCGCGGCCTGCAGTCAAGATGAGACGAGGAAGACAGGTGGTGGAAGATTCGAGCCGCCTATATTGGGGCAAGGAGGACACTTGGCTGTGGTGGACAGAATTGATCGGACCCGTTGGCTACAGCCTGGCACATTCATGCGCGCTCGCTGGCGAGAGACGCGAGGGGGGTTATGTGGTCGGAGAGGAAGTCGTCTGTAAAAGAATCAGCATGACTACCTAGTAAACAAAGCCTTGATCTTTCACTAGGCAAGCCTGATCTTTGTCATGGTCAAACGAGACAATCCAGCTGGTCTGGTCTGGTCTGGTCTGGTCTGTTGTTTTATAATCGCATCACACAAGGGTCCTTTGACTTATTTGTTAACCCTTGGATGAGTGAGTCAAAGATCTATTCTGCCCGTGAAACCCTTTCTGGTCAAGGAGGATCAGAAAAATGAGTATCTTTCTTGCTTTGGTACTTTCCTCTTCCCAGTGTATCAGCATCCCGGCATAGCGGAGACATCCCTTCCAACTGACATAGCTGACAACTAGACCGTCACCCACCCTGTAGCATCGAATTGATCGACGGCGAAGAATGGAAACACCACCGGATAAGGAAATGGCACAGGACACGAAACCGGCACAAGACATGGAAGCAGGACATCGGAAATTCCCACTGTTGATCTTCGTCATCGGCAAGTCATCCCCATCCTCCCCATGGGGAGGGTTGCCACGAGATATGTGAGCCCATACTTACATTTGCACAGGTCCGCCAGGGTCGCTGACGACGGAACTCTGCATGAAGCTGGCAAGGGCACACGGCTTCTTCTACCGCAACCTGTCACGCGGCATGTCCAGTACCAGACAGCCGCACCACAGCGACCTCGCGCCGATCCGCCAGGCCCTCACGAGCGGCACGTACAGCGAAGACGACGACAAGGTGACAGGCCTGCTCCAAGAGATGATCCAAGAGGCGCAGGAAGAAGGCCGGCCATGTCTGCTGATTGAAGGCTTCCCGACAGCCGTGGCCCAGGTGGCAGAGTTCGCCGACCACTGCCCGCGGCTGGTGCTGTACTGCCGGTGTGCGCGTGACGCTGCTCTCGACAGGATCCTCAAGTCGGGCAGTCTCACGGCCGTGGTTCGCTTCGAGCGCGAATACGCTCTCTTCGACGACCACATCCAGCATATCTGTGACTTCTATCTCCAGACCGACCGGCTGGTCAGGGTCGACGTCGGTTGGGAGGCGTTCGAAGATGTCTGGAACCGCACGGCCATGGCTTTGGACATGTCGAACAAGTTTCGGGCTTTGCTGGAGGAGATTGAGGTCGAGTTTGACACGGCGGTTGAAGATGCTCCCATGTAGGGAAGTGGTCGTGGACTCATGGTCGTGGTTGTGGTCTTAATCTGAGTGTAGGATACTTGTTGGGAGGACCGGGGGGTAGGAATAGTCACATCAAATCGAATCAAATTGAATGATCTGGCAATGCTTTCCATGTTAATAGTTTGAACTCTTCAGTCGTTGCAGGCTGCGAGAGGATTGTGTAGATATCAGTAGGGGATAAAAAATGTGCTCCGCCGTAGCATAATACCGCGAAGCATATTACCCGTACATGCAGATATACGGAGTACCTATGTACTACCTAGGTAGGTACCTTCTTTAGGTACGGAGTACGGAGTATTACTGTAGAGCACATGGAGCCGGCAGAGTTCTCCGTATTGCACTAGTCCTAATGCAAGCATTACGTCCTTCTTGGCCGAATTCATGACTCAAGTTCGACGATTGATCCTTCGTCAGCTCGTGGTACTTAGTGGGTCAGCGAGGCCTCCTTCCAGCGTGAGCAGATCTGACAAGCTGACTGCCATGGCTTCCAAATAAGAGAATAAAGGATCCTGTCAGCACCGTAGTGCCACTGCGGCTTATTCTGGTAACAAGATTCCTGGAATTTCAACCTTGTATCGGATTTCAGAAGGCGAATATCTGTACATCTACAATTAGAATAGAAAATGAGCCGGACATTTTACATTCCATTACGCTTTGACAAGACATGTATCCAAGTCATCGCTCGTGAGATACAGAGGCATGCAAAACCGGTTTCTACCCAAGTAAAGTAAATTATATTACTGTCAAAGAGTGGAGACCTAAGCAGAGTAACCATTCGCCAAGTTCTCTTCAGGTGCGGAGGTGTCTTAGCCAATCATGTTTGGTCTCATACCACAGATTACCGTAAGTAACACTCTCTGAAATTTACCGTGCTCGCACGACAAACCTGACACAGCCTCCGAGTCCTCCATACCGGTCGATACAGTACTGTACCAAAGTCGCGAACTACGTAAACGTTATTTATCATGACAGACTTGGTGATCACTGATCAGAGCAGCCAGGATGTTATTGCCAGACCTAGGTTTTTTGCTCTATGGATGACGGCTACGAACACACAATAGAGTACATTACGCCCGTAGCTTGATGTTTCCCAGTAAGTGCTCCAAAAACTTCGACCTTGTCTAGTGTTTCCAGTTGCGTTGTTGGCTTTGAGTTTTATGTAGTCAACCACTGTAGTCCGAAAGAACGTGGAGTTGTAGATCTTGGTGGCACATTATTTTTGCAAGGCAAGGTTTTGGCACACCACGCAATGCCCTGGTCAATCCGTGCCCTCTTTAGGGCACACGAGTTTCAGCCATAAATATCGACAGTTCAGCTCTACAGGTTTCCGAATTTCCGAAAGTGAAGAATTGATAAGCGCAAGCAATCCGCGCAAGGATGTACAGTTCTCCTTCAGCCGGATTGTTGGCTAATGTCTGGATTCTTCGAGCAGAATATCAGTCCTTAAAAGGGCTACAACTAGTGCTGCCCTTCAAGAGATATCTGCGTTGGGTTGTTCGTAGTGTCGAGAGCGAGAATTCAAAACATAATTCGCCTCCCGTTTTATTTTCCTTCCCTCTTTCAACCCTCCCAGTCAGAAATCGTTTCCAAGGAAACCTAGTTGGATATGATTGGCTTCGGACGCATCAATTCTACGTTAGATGGTATTATATAAAGGAAGTACTATTGTGGGTCACTGGCCATGGTGCAGTAAGGATCCTTATTCAAACCTCACATCAAGAACTGAGGCGAAGGACAATTCCAAGTGCAAATTAAGCGACTCATCTAGCCCTAGACCCTTCTTTGAAATATTTCAACCATCCCTCAGAAGCTATGCGATCAGGATGATCATAGTCCAGCACGCGTTTCTGGATCGCCACGATATACATCATCATCTCCAAAGCTTCAGGATGCTGGCCGAGTGCCCAGAACATAATAGCCAGGTTGTGCTGCGACGCCAGTCGATCCGGGTGATCCTCCGCCAGCGTCTGCCCCGTAATCCGTACCACCTCCTCTAGCATTTGGACCGCCTCCTTCACCT